>BEGY01000180.1:9091-62732 GCA_002335675.1 Chlamydomonas eustigma | reverse complement strand
CCTCACCTGCTGCTAACTGCTTTTTCCTTCGCAACCTGCTTCTCCTTCTCCTTGCTGCTTTTCTAAGCAGGCACTGTCGCCTCGGGCTTGCTGAAGTGAGTCGTATGCAAAATAGAATACTGTCAGATAGGTTATCGAACATCCAATACTCAGGCAAGTATAAAGGTATTTCGCAAAGGTTTTTCGCAAAGATTTTTCTCAAAGGTTTTTCGCAAAGGTTTTTTGCAAGTATAATCGCAAAATTTACACCGCACCTGCTGCTAATTTTGTTTGCCTTCGCAGCATTCTGGCCCTTCTTGTTTGCCTCCTCCTTGTCACTGTCACTGTCATCGCTGCTGCTTTCTTCGCTGCTGCTTTCTTCGCTTCTGCTCGACCCAATGGATATAGTGGCCTTCTGTCCAAACGAATCCAGCTCTTTCAATCCCAGTTTTTTCCTGACTGAATTTAACTTCTTCAAGTCTCCCTCCACAAAGGGCTTTAAGAGGTGAAAAAGTTCTGGTTTTGGATTTTTGGCCAATTCCTCGCCAATGTCCATTACTATTGCGAAGCTACAAGCACAGAACAAAGTAGTAGAGGGATCCGACCCTGGGGGAATCGGGATTTGGCTGTGGATGTATGCGACTTTTGTCTTGCTGTATTTTGACACAGCCACTGTACAAAAAACATGGATTTCTCATAGCGACTGTGCAAACGCACGCTGCCGTTCCTCACAGCAACTCGAGTAGCTAAATGTAGCAGAAGTTTGCGTTATTCTCATCTTTCGCTCATTCTGCGCATACTTGTGATTTTATATTTTGATAGAGATAATAGCTAAGAAGGCATGGCCGTTTTCGGAGTGTGGCTTCATCGACCTCGCCTGTAACAACCTGACATCTCTTAAACTGTTAGGACTTACGAAAATCACAGTTCATAAATAATAATGTATGTAGATTTTAGTTACTGAAAAAAAGTTAAGCAGCAGGAAAAGGAAAAATCAAAATCCACTGAGTTGTTTATCATGATCAGCAAGTGATTGTCAGAAACACAAAACAATATCATACAATAAAGCTTATTTAAATCCACACCATGCCACAGCCACATTGGATATTTGTCTTGCAATTATGAGCACCTACTGCCTACGACATGTAAGTGCACTTATCATGGTCATCATAAGGCTGAATCGGCTGACCTGGTCATGCATGAATGTACAACTAACTCAAAAATATTAAAAATATAAAATGATCAGCTCATGAGCTTTGCGCACCCAGCTGTTAATATGGCGGGTAGCAGGCTGATACGTATCTGTATACGTAGGCTGTATACAGCTGCTGCATCCCTCCTGAATTATGTCCTGCTTGTGCCCAGGCTGCTACCCCTCCTGTTGTGATGCTCCCTGCTAACTGCTATGTCTACTGTAGCTAAAGAATCTTCTGCCTGCAACTGTACAGTAGTGTTAGTAGTGCCCTTTCTAATTCTAAATCATCTGGTTCTAAAAGCATTCATTCATTTGAAAACCCTCCATGGCAGAGCTCACCTGCTAGCAACTCCAGTATGTCTAATGAAGCGGCAGCGCATCCGGATGCGTCTTCATCAAAGTTATGTCCTTGTGCCCTGGATATCCCTCCTGCTGTTGTGATGCCGCTCCCTGTTCTTCTGTACAAGCCCCTAGGAACAAAATCTCATGTAATTAGCGACCCTGCATAGCAGTGCGCACTCATATGTCAAAGAAACCTGAATTCTAGCTAAAGATTTTTCTTCCTTCTACTGTACTAACTGTACTGTTGCTGTGTCCTTTCTAATTTTAAATCTAGTTCTTAGTTCTTAAAGCATTCATTCATTTGAAAGCCCGCCTGCATGGTAGTGCTCACCTGCTAGCAAATCTTGTTACTCCTGTATGTCTGATGCAGCGGCAGTAGCGGCTGCCTCCTCTTCTGAATCATGTCCTTGTGCCCAGGCTACCCTTCCTGTTGTGATGCTCTCTGCTATTTTGTACAAGCACCTATGAGCAACCATCTCATGAAATCTGCAACCTTGCTAACCCTGCGTAGCAGTGCACACTCATATGTCAAAGAAACCTAACTGCTATGTCTACTGTAGCTAAAGAATCTTCTGCCTGCAACTGTACAGTAGTGTTAGTAGTGCCCTTTCGTCTAATTCTAAATCATCTGGTTCTAAAAGCATTCATTCATTTGAAAGCCCTGCATGGTAGAGCTCACCTGCTAGCAACTCCAGTATGTCTGATGAAGCGGCAGCCTCAGAATACTGCTGAGGCCATCGCAACAGAACACGACGGATGCTTCATCATTGCGAAAGATACTTCGACTTAGGTGCTGCTGAGGAAACTCATTATCAGCATTGCATCATCATCGCGACAGAACCTGGTGCTGGTGCTGTTGTAGTGTGAATTCATGCGAAATCGTTGATGAGAGCAGCAGGTGTATGTAGTACTACTGATGAGCGAGAAGGTGTGAATTGCCGTGCTGGTAAAAAGTCGTGCGAGAGTCTTTCTGATAGTTCTTCTTTAGCTTTCGGATACGAATCGATTCTAATCCTTATCTAAGTAAGATTGCATTACGAATACAATACACTCGGCCTGGGAAAGCAGTTTACAGCAGTGCCCATCAGCGAAACAGTGGAAACAGACTGTCGACAGCATATCGCATTGTTTTTAATCATAATTAAGTAGTATTCAGCTATCTCGAGGGCTGTGGCACTGCTCTAACTCATTCTAGAGCTCCTCACAGATTTCACTGTTTTCCCTTGAAAACCACTTTTAAATGTGGACCTGATTGCATGTTAATGCACATTTCTCAGTCACCAGGCAACAGAATCATGAGCTGAGCATACCTGCATGTTCAGGATACTTAATAGAATGCTATATAAATTTCAAGAATGTCATTTGGTTAGCTTTATCGCTAATTAGGTGGCCTAAACCATTTTGACATCCACTTTTCAATGTGGACCTGGTTGCATGTGAATGCCTATTTCTCAGTCACCAGGCATCAGAATGATGAGCTGAGCATATCAGCATGCACAGAATACTTAACAGAATGATAAAAAATATAAACATGTCATTTGGCCAGGGTTATCAATACCAATGTGGCCTGAAACACATAAAAAGCAACCTGAACAAATACCAAGCTGAATACAATAAACATGCAAAAACTAATTAGACAGAGTTTTAAAACATGTTTCTCTGATCACTTTCAACCCAAAAACATGTCATGCAAGTGAGTCTAACTCATTCTAGAGCTCCTCAAAGATTCACTGTCTCAAGCCAAAATCCCCTAATAAGGTGGATTACATACAGCACACGGTTCGGAGCTTCATAAGCGTGCAAGTCGCTTCTTTACATTCTACTTGCTTCGTCTTTCCACTTCGGAATTCACAGCAGGTGAGATTTGTTAAGTTCACTGTTCGCAGCAATGTTAAGCCAGGCGTTTTTAAGTATTCGATATTTAATTATACATACGTTGAACGCTTTTTAGAATACAGACGCTGTGTGAGGCGGTATGGGGCGGTGTGAGGCGGTATGGGGCGGTGTCAATGACCTAGGAATACAGCTGTTGTACAACCAGCAAGTGCGCGCATAGGTGAGCGACCAATAATAAGTACTGCTGGTCATCAGGGAAGTTACTGCATTCATATCTTAACCATAGCCATGTCAACATAGTATTCAATTAGACCTTATTAAGTACTTATTCATATGTATTGCAAAAGATTAGTTCATTACAGATGCACACATGTAACACATGTGTACTCATACATGTCTTAGTTGTCTTAGACTCAAACACTTAGGAGGCTCATGACTTAGACTCACTTGTTTTACATGTTTGAGGTGTCTAGGAGCAATAACAGGACATACTTAAGATGTTTCTATAATTTATATGTGCATGCACATGCCCTGAGGGTTGGGCTGTAGCCTTAAAGGTAGACACCCCTCATTTTACACATGTCTTTTGAAAAGGCTTTTAGGCCATAACTTTGGTTAGGGTGGGCCAAATGCAATGTTTAGAGTCTTAAAATTGTAGTTTAATGTTATATGAACATGGCTGTGTGCTCAGAAAATATTTATGATGTGTTTAAGGAAAAACAGTACACTTGGAAGCTGACAGGAATCCAAAAAACTAGGCATTTCCCTTGAAACTTGAGGTGACATCACATAGAGGGCTTATGACTTAGACTCACTTGTTTTACATGTTTGAGGTGTCTAGGAGCAATAACAGGAGATACTAAAGATGTTTCTATAATTTATATGTGCATGCACATGTCCTGAGGGTGGGGCTGTAGCCTTTAAGGTAGACACCCCTCATTCCACACATGTCTTTTGAAAAGGCTTTTATTAAGCCATAACTTTGGTTAGGGTGGGCCAAATGCAATGTTTAGAGTCTTAAAATTGTAGTTTAATGTTTTATGAACAAGGCTGTGAGCTCAGAAAATATTTCTGATGTGTTAAGGAAAAACAGTACACTTGGAAGCTGACAGGAATCCAAAAAACTAGGCATTTCCCTTGAAACTTGAGGTGACATCACATAGAGGGCTTATGACTTAGACTCACTTGTTTTACATGATTGAGGTGTCTAGGAGCAATAGAAGGACATACTAAAGATATTTCTATAATTTATATGTGCATGCACATGCCCTGAGGGTGGGGCCGCTGTAGCCTTTAAGGTAGACACCCCTCATTCCATACATGTCTTTTGAAAAGGCTTTTAAGCCATAACTTTGGTTAGGGTGGGCCAAATGCAATGTTTAGAGTCTTGACATTGTAGTTTAATGTTATATGAACATGGATGTGTGCTCAGAAAATATTTCTGATGAGTTTAGGGAAAAACAGTACACTTGGAAGCTCATGACAGGAATCCAAAAAACTAGGCATCTCCCTTGAAAGTACAGAGCAATAACATAGTGCACATTCTGACCCCCCATCAATTATGCACATCATTGGATGCATATCATTGGAATCCCTGCTACATGTAGCTTCATTGATACCTTAGACTGGTGCAAGGTGATCATTGTAATATGTGTGACACCTTCCCATAAGAATTTAAAGGAACATAATATGCTTTACAAAGCTTAAGACAGACCATAACTATGGATAGGTTGGTAACTCAACATTTACAACATGATTACTACAAAAAAATGATTCAAGAACTTGGAAATTGGTGTACACCTTCCATAGAGAATTAAACTCATCATCATGAGTAAGTCAGTAGTTGTGAATAATTGTGAACTTTCTATATGACCATGCACATCCTGGATTCAGTGAGCAATGCATCAAACACTCCAACAAAAAGTCTGGCACATCCTGGATGCAAGGGCAGCACCAAACACCTGGGTGTTCAGGGAAGCATCAAGGAAGCATTATAGAGGAAGCATGAACAGCATTTGATTGAGTTCAACTCAACTGCAGCACATGTGTTTGGGGTGCATAGGGATCAGTTATGACTGCTACACATGCATGTACAATTACTTTGTGACATGTCACATCCTGGATGCCATGGCAGCACCAAACCCCTGGGTGTGTGTAGCAGCAAGCATATCAAGGAAGCATCAAGGAAGCATGAACAGCATTTGATTGAGTTCAACTCAAATGCATCACATGTGTTTGGGGTTCATAGGGATCAGTTATGACTGCTGCACATGCATTATGTACAATTACTTTGTGACATGTCACATCATGGATGCCAGAGCAGCACCAAACACCTGGGTGTGTGTAGCAGCAAGCATATCAAGGAAGCATCAGGGAAGCATTAGATCTTGATCCTAGCAAATGATTACAAGTGGCAGTTGGTACAACAAAGTGTGGAAAGGTTGAAAATTACGAGTCATTACAGGATACCTCTAAAAATATGACTTTTCTTTTGTCCACCCCTGATCGTGACTCTTCCGTCATTCATAATTATGGTCGGCAACGGACCTGATTGCTGTACTCATCTTTAATGTAGGTGGCACATTCTGCGCACCTTGGTGGGGCCCTGGCTGGAATCTTGCTAATCCTATTTCTTTCAAAGCTTCCAAAATAGAGTCGTTAGAACACTGCTGCTGCAAATTCCCTCTCTTGCTGCTGATTTAGGACAAGCACAACCAATGACCTTGAAGCTGATAATGCTCTATCATTGAGATGATTTAGCCAAGGTTACAGGTTCGCTTTATAATAAGTAAGAATCTGTGTAGGGATAGATCAGGCCCTGCTTTGCGACAACACGAATACGACCTGAAAAGATAACATCACTTTCCTGCCATTCGCTGCGCAGGTTCGTGCTTGTTAGAAACACTGCGGTCAAAAATCTTGTAATTTAGGTCGTCGTACCTACTCATCATGCAGAGAGGGGCCTTCGTTCTTTCTGCATTGAGAATGTATGTGTCCGGAGTTATACAGCTTTTTGTACAAATGTACCTAAATAAGGATTGTGAGAGATCTGATAGGACGGTCAAATGAGAAAAGGCATTTGCAGTGAACTCTGAATATTGTGTGTTACACAGAACACACGACGAGTATGCACCAAATCCATGTTTAAACAACGAAGCAGATCTGCCTTATTTGCCCAGCTCCGGAATCGTCACAAACAAAAAACAGTAGTCAGCATACATATTGGAACTCAATAACTTCCTGCACAAGTGTTATTCTACTTTAATTCAGGCGATTATCGTCTCAGACACACTTGCGATCATCTCAAAATCAACGCCTATATCATTAGCCTTCATTCCATGCTCCTGAACCTCTGTACTACACCGCTTGTTGCTATTACAGCATTTCTATTTGGTAAATATGGTTATTAAAGCGGCTTTTGTGTCTCACTCTCCCATAATGGTTGCCTTCAAAATATCTTTAGTAACCTGTTAATTGAAATATGCAGCATTTTGCGACTTCGAAATATTTCCTTTGCCTTACCCAGCCATCACACACAAGTTAGTAGATGTGCCAGAGGAAAAAATACCAGGTCCCTCCCTTCCGCTAGAAGTAAGGATTGTTCCAAAGCCTTGTTTGGAACTTTTTACACTTCCTGGTTTGAACTTTTGATTTATATACAAGAATCTCTGTTATGCTGATGATGTAACAGATAACTCTACTCTATGTTCTTTAGGGTACGCTGGCTCGTAATAACATCCTCAGAGAACATGCAGTTGCAAATCTTTTTGCAGAGCAGGTACACGGTTCTGGTAGGTGTGAAGAAGGTTTTTCATGTCAGAATCTCTGCTCTCTCCATACAATGCTAATGCTCGTTCTCATTCGGTGCAGAGAGTGTGGCCATAGGGCCCACAGAAACTTCTGTTACCCTCTTGGACCGCTTTGGCTATTTATGGGTAGCTGATAGAGCTTCACTTGGATCACAAGAGGGTTACCTCTTAAGGAAAGAGCCAGAAACATATATTGGGCCTGGCAGACCATTAGGGTTCAAGTACAATGCTGCTAGTGGGCATCTCATAGTTTGTGATAGTCTCAAGGCAAGTCCTGGCATGCCTTGTACATCAGCGCCTGCTGTCTGAGTACTAGCAGGATTGAGATTTGAGTGAGGCCCAAGATTTTCAAGGGTTCCAATTCATATGCCGAGTTGAATTAGAAGCAATCCCTGGGCTTCTTATCCTGGTCTAAATGCACTGTTTATTTGCTTCAGGGACTTCTAAGTGTAGAAACCGGATTCAAACGCTTCCATATTCTTGCCAACCGGGTTAGTCTCAACTCTGCGATAGATCCGGGGAGCATCATCACTTATGCCAATGATCTGGACATTGCCTCTGATGGCAAGGTCTTCTTTTCTGACAGTCTCAATATCAGCACTGCCTTGAACAGGTAGAACAGGTGTACCGGCTAATAAGCTAATGTGGCGGATCTATGCAGTTGAACTGTAGCTAACAAGCTTTTGAGCAGGTGTGACTAAAAATCTGTTGAGCCAACATAGTAAGCTTTTACTGGATATAGATGGCTTACAGTATTTTGTCTCTGTCTCAACACTTGTTTTATTTATTCACGCCTGTTTTTCTGCATTTCACTCATGTCTTCTACTCATTACATTTTGTATCACAGAGAGAATTACTACGACTCTTTTTGGAGTTTCCTATTGAGCTTAGTAACGGTAAGGCTTCTGACTGCGCCTCCACTATCAAAAATCTATTGTGTGCAAACTGATACATCACTCCACACATTTCACTCGAACATTTTCTGAAGTTGAAATCCTCGTTACTCTAAAAAATTGTGAGGTATTTAAATTCTGTTAAATTCTGTCAGAAGAAGGCGGCAACTGACACATTCCCTAGCTGTAACAGGGATATTGCAGTGGGCGCCTCTTGTCCTACGATCCTGCTACTGAAGAGACTCATGTTATAGCAAATGGTATGGAAACATAGAGCCCCCCGTACCATAGTTATGCATAACGCGAACATTATTGCCTGTACTGCAATTAGCGCCGTTTCCATATGATGGGGAACCAAAGGTTCACTAGATTTTTGCGTTGTTAAATCAGTCCACTAGCTAGTCCTATGATTTTACCAGCTCGTCACTCAAGATTGCTTCTTAACTAGGCTGAGACATAATAAGAATGGGATGGAGTCACATCTCAGAAAACACATTCCTTTTTCTGCTGCATAGTTTGAACAGTTGTTTGTATGTCAACATTATGTATGTAAGACATTCCAGCAGTCTCAAAAAACTGCACATGCCTTTAAAATCATACACAATAATCTTTGAATGCGCTCCTTCAGGGTTCTGGTCGTCAAATGGGGTGGCCCTTTCTTCGGATGAATCCTTTGTAGCTGTTGCAGAGACGAACTGCTTTGCAATAAGGAGAGTGTGGCTTAAAGGACCCAAGGTGAGCGTATATGTTGAAGTGATTTTTTTATCTGCTTTAGATGCCGCTGTCACTAAAAGTTATTTTTTACTCATATCTGATGACCTTACGGATTGTCGTATGTTGTGCATGTAGCATGTGTTTCTAACTTCTTCATAAGAGGAAGTGTGATTAGTGTGATCCATAGCTTCTCCCTTTGGGGTCTGAAGTGCATGGGTAATGTACTTAATCTTTACATTCCTATGGTTCTGATTCGGCTTCAGTACGAATCGGCTTCAGTTACGTGTGTATCTAGTGTATCGGCTTCAGGTATCGAACTCCCGTTCATTGTTGATTCAGCTTCATGATTCGGTTTCATCTATTATCTTTTTATGCTTCACATTATAGAGGAAAAGGAAGCATCTGCCTCTGAGACTTATATTCTGCCTATAATCATATTTCATGTTACTGGCATCTGTTCAACCTTGGGACTCACTGATAATGTACTTCAGCAACTATGCTCACTCATCCTCATGTCATTCCTTCAGGCTGGCACTGTGGACACTTTGGTTGAGAGTCTTCCCGGTTTCCCGGATGGCCTTTCACGAGGATCAGATGGGAACTTCTGGATAGCCATTGTTGGGCTTAGAAGCCCTGTAGTACCACTGTTAAAGTGAGAAAAGGTTTGCACTAGTGCCATTATTGTGTCAATCACCAATGCCATGATGTGAAAGTTTCTCTGCTTTGCAGTGACACTGCTTCAGTTGTCTTCCTTATATTTGTTGTGTCTTGCTCAAGGAACACGTCTGCTGACTTGCATTTCATATTAGGTACAAACTCTTTCGCTTTCTACTTGCTTGGACTCCATCTGCTATACGGCCTAAAGTTCCTGACCCAGGCCTAGTCATAAAGGTAGTGGTTTTTATCCCAAAACTTTGTGAAACACGTTGTCATGCTTATGACCTACCACTTTTAGGATGCTACACAGACTGGCATATTTCCCCTGTTCATGCACAATCAGGTATCACCTCAGGGTGAGATATTGGCCAGCTTATGGGATCCAACGGGGGAACGAGTGAGGGGGATCAGCGCTGTGGAAGAGCATATGGGCAGGTTATGGCTTGGAAATTTGAAGGGCAGTGGTGTTTCATACCTTGACCTAACACATCAACAAAGCCGCTAAATGTAAAACCAACTATGGGAAAAGTAATGTAAGAAACGGCACGTGTTTATTTCCAATGTTCTACTGGAGACACTACTGTGTGAACTTGCTTTGAATAAAGCTGGGTCCTTGCAAGATTATCCAAACTTATGACAAAAATGACATCTGGGATGTGGTTTTAACACCCTCAAGACCTACACAACTTATAATTCGCCCAGGACTGGCTCTGTGGACTTGACTGGGATGCTTGTGGAGCTAGTGTATTCTTGATCCAACCAGACCTCATCCTACAGACATGAATAATACTCAAGTAATTAAATGCAGCTCTGAAGAAGGCAGCAACGAACCTGTGTAGACGCCAAATAAGTTCGGCAGTCTACTATATAATGTACCAACATAGATGATGGTCAAGATGCAGTGATAGTCATACTCCTCATCTCACCTCCTTCGTAAGGGCTCTAACATTCATATTCTCCATAGAAGAAGAATGTGGCAAAGCTGCCCACACTTGCTCCTGCCGCTGCAAACCTAGGAGATGTTGATGCTGTTGACGTAGCTTAGCAACTACCTCTCTCAAACGTTGTTCATCTTGCCTTATTATTTGACAGGAGGAGCATTTCAGTGTCAAGAAGGAGTCAGTCTAATCACTTCAAAACATTCAATCGCATGTACCCTCATATTCATCGGTATTATATATATAGTCGTTGTTCAAGCAAGCAAAGAAACATACAAGAAGAAGAGATACTCGAGCACAGGCAGGCTCTGGACGGAGATTAAGTGCATGAGCAAACAGGGCAAGATGCATACACATGATGCGCCTAATAATGGTGGCGTAACAATTTGATGCAAGCAGTGTAATGCTAAAAACAATGATCTTGTAGTAAGATGCTAGATCTCCATGTGAGGCCTTAGTTAGGCATGGCCGAGTGAGGAGTTCAACGAAATAATTTATGAAAATCCAGCATTGACTATAGACATACTTGATGACGGCCAGTTCTCTGTCTGCATTACTAGCTCTCTTTACTGCCCTGTCCATTCGAATTTTAAGCTCCTGCAGCCTTGCAAATGCAGCTTTGCGATATTCTAGCTCGCCTTAATGTAAGAGACGAATAGCAACAGACATTCATCAACAATAATGATTAGTAAAAAACTATGTACAGAACGACAATTGTCATTGCTCTTATGCTCTGTCATATTGAAGCACAACTACTAGCACCTTCATCACACCCTGCTGCATTATTATCAGCACCCACTCCACACCCTGAACCGGCATCCATTCCACACCTTGCGTCAGCACCCACTACTGCATCATTGCTGCTAGCGTCCGCTCTAGATATCATTCATGGCATCATCACTCACTTTCCATCACTTTTGACCTAAGGTCCCCAACAGCTTTATTCCGCTTCTGCTCCTCCTCGTATATTCTTAACCGCATCTCCACATTTTCCATGGTGCAACGTAGCCCTTGATCTAATGAAGCCTCAAATTCAGCCTACGGCATCATCATGACAAAATTGCGTTGTGCATCTTCTTAGTAACAGACACTCTAAAGCTTAGAGTGCTGCTATTGGAGAAACCAGGACAAGATAGGCGTGACTATGTGAGTCTAAAGCATTTACATTCTGGCATTCATTCTGTGTTTAAGGAGTCATGTATGATGAATACCTGAATCTTAGAAAGCAGCCCTGTGTAAGTGGAGAAGCTGTCAATGAACATTGTTAAGGCTTGCCTGTAGAAGGAAAACATCCTCAGATGAAAGTCATTATCCTGGTTGTGCCCTCCATGCTACATAATTGCTTATGAGATTCACTTTCACAAGATTGCATGTACAGAGGACGCACTGAATTTGAGATTTACCACAAATCATTATGAAGGCCCAACTTGAAACATTCTAAGTGGCAGATTCTGAGTCCTCAAGTTAATCATGTATGTACTTTACCTGTGCGCATCCAAGGACAGGTTTGTCGATAGGCCAGGATCCCTGTCTTTTGTCAGCAAGGTAGCCATTGAAGCCATTCTATCATTGTGTCGCAATCTGTCCACTAAAACAGCATCTAAGTCTTGCAAGAGTTTTGGAGGGCGGCTAGAAACTCTAGGGAAAACCTGCAAACATTTGAAGTGAATGTGAAGCTCTCCAATTGAGCAGGATACTGTTTGGGGAGAGTCACCTCAAGAAATCCGGATTCCTGTGCATGGAAATTTGCAGAAACTGCGGGGCCAGTATTGATGCCTCTCCCCTTGGGAGATTTTGAGAGAAATGAGTCATGAATTACAGTCATAGTCTCCGCTGCGGCATGAGCAAATATCCTTGTATCCTTTTTATCGTTACGACTGGATAGAATTGATCTACAAAAGGGAGCCAATGATCGTTGTCATACTAATGGCAGAAACATGTTCGATATTAACTTACAAGAGAGCAGATTCATGTGCTTCGGACATAATATTCTCTCAGTTTAAGGAATTTTCTGCCCCTATTTCATGGAATTATCCTCGCTTAGCATTGGTTGCACAAAGAGCCCCGTACATTACAATCTCGATGTTTTTGACAAACTTATTAATTGTATAAATAAGTTATAAGATGTTGGAAACAAATGTACCTAAAAAGGTATACCAGCTAAAAATGTATGGCGTTTCGAACAAATTCTGACAGTTCGAAGGGTTTTGCAGTAGAGAAAATGATTGAGCTCTCTGCTTTAAAAGAGCAGCTACGTCTTTTGGGTCATGACAACCTACCTGATGACCAAATTGTGAACATACTGAGGGAGATGAATGTTGACTTTCAATTCGAAGGTACCAATAACACGTACTGAAAGATTACATCTATATAATTATTGTCTGACGTTGTAGGTTCTGACGATGAAGGGCCAGATGACGACATAGCAGCAAATTATGAGGGACTGAGAGGTCATGCTGGCTTCAACTCCATTAATGAAAAATTTGCCCAGTCTGCCCTAACTGACCAATACACGCACATCCCAGAATGCCATAAAAATGATCTGCCACTACAATATGCTCCAATAGATGAACATGAACGCCCAGAAAGTTCTGACACATCTGTCCGTGGTCAGGACCACTGTAAAATGCCTCAGGACCGGCTTGACTCTGTAAATCTTAGGCAAGACTTTGGAGATAGAGACGCATTTTCTGACAGGAAGCACTCTCATGAATGGTATGGAGTGGTGCAACCATCAGTATCTCCTCGCCCAGGTTGTTTAGATCACATTGATTTAAACAAGCCTCCAACAGCCACGGATTGTGCAGCCTTGACTATTCCGCGGACTCAGCTGAGTTCACACCATAGATTAGATCAATGTAGGCTGACTCAGGGACATGAATTGGGTTCAGATGTTGCAGCTCTTCCAGCAGCATCCAAGAAGCAGGTTTCATTTAAGAATTCTATGCTTCGTGCAAACAACGGACAGGTGAGATGAACAAAACAGACTTTGGGGATAGCCATTTAAACCCCTGAGTGAATGTCGGCCGCCCTCTGGATGCCTTGATATTGTGTTTGTGATTTGTAACTCTACCTTCTCTGCAATATAGACTGTGCAAAGGAGCGTATTATGGGAAGAAGATGAAGATGACGCAGATATCCAGCCCGATGAAGATACAGGAACAGTGCCTGATGTAGGGTTGGACAAGAAAGCTAGCAGGTACATCTGTCTTCTGTTGGATTAAACATGATGCAGGCAGCGCATGCGGTGTTAATAAAAGTGACAGAAGTGCTAGACATAAAACATGATGACTCCTATGTAGCATCAAGCTTCGTGAGAGGGCAATAGAAGTATGAAGTCATGATTCATTGAGAATCGTTGAGAAAATATATTTGTACTTCACTTCATACACTTCTGAAGATTTGGCTGTTGTTGTCTGTACTCTTATAGCTACCAAAATAAGATCACACAGAGCTATACCCAAGTTCCTAGCAACTATACCGTTTTCAAAACTAGAGGCCTGTCCAGCCATGAGGATGAAGAGGCGGATGAGGATGTTTACTATCATCATAGGAGGGGTGCAGGGCAGGATATGTACCGAGATCATAGCACTTATTCTGACAAGGTGCCAGTGGCGTTTAGCAAGAAAAGCAGCCTTGTCAGCAAGGGTGTTGGAAGAACAGCCTCACATCCTGCTAGTCTGAGCCATTCAGGGGGGCCCCTCAGTAGCCATGCTCCCATGAGTCACCTACATGCACATGAGATTGTGCATGTGGCCAGGCAAGGTTATCCTCTTGGACCAGAGCACAAGGCAGCACTCAGAGCAGCTGCTGTGGCTGCATCAGGTTCGGATTGTCCAGCTGGAGCCACCAAGTACAAGTGGTGAGACCTCATTCACATGCAGGCTTTAGTAGCTTCAGGCAGGTAATTTCAAGGTGAGCTCTTGTCATTCCTGTTCATCATCAGCAAGTCGTCCCCTCTCTTTCCATAGACTGTCTGCTGACAAGATTTATTTTAAAGAACTAGTTTGTGGGAAACTGGATGTATAACGATTTCAGGGTGAATAGTACTGTATGTCTAGACTGCCATTACTCTCCTGCTACTACTGCAGAATAGCTACAAGGTATGATGATAATGGATCTCAAATATCTCATTTGTTCTATTACTCCTCTGCTGCTTTTCCTGGCAGGCATGAGCACCTCCGCAGCACCAGCCCCACTGCAAGCAGTGTGATAAGCCTACCAAGGAGTTTGGCCCCTGAGGCTAGCAGCAGGTCATCTGCAGGAGGGCGGAGATCAGGGCTCAAGCCTGGGGCTGTCAAGAAGGTGGACCGAGTTCAGAGGTATCAGCAGCTGCAGCAGGGATGGAGCAAAGACAAGTAGGTGGAAGCAGGAATTGAGCAATTAATAAATCTCGTGAGTTATGATTATATGGAGTCTGCTGAAAAGAATACTTTGTTAATCATGCTACTACAATCACTTTTGTCATGACCTCATGGTCAATCACTAGTGTGGCACGTCTTAAGGAATATCTAAGATGTTAAGAGGTTAGTTCTATGGTTATGTGAGGGTCGATATCTTTAATTGCAGTTCTTTACAGACTCAACCGTAGCATCACCACTCCTAGCCTAATCTTCGGTGATAATAGCAATAACATTGACTTGTTGTGGTGCATGACAGGTGAAACATATTGAGCAATAAAACAATGCTCATGCATTATGAGGTCCTATGTCTTGAGAGAACTAGCTCTAAACAATTTAAGATTGAAAACAGCATGATTGAGGATCGATGCGCACCGCCCTAGTGCTGATGATCATCTCATGGCCGCTGCTCAACTCATCTTCAGGTTCCTAAGGAGCTCTCAGACTGCTGCAACCTCCGGCCCAAGGCAACCAGGACCTGCAAATAGGAAGCCTTCAAATTTTCATACATATTTTGCGGTGATGCATGCTGTAGAGGCAGCAGAGAAGGAACGCATGCTCAAGCAGGTAGGGTGGACTTCAATGATAGAATTGTTCACACCACATCAATACGACAGCAGGTGGCATGTCTTTGATGAGTAATTGCAACTAGGTCACTTATGCTTTAATTTCTCTGGTTCCGATGGATTTGCTTATCACTCTGTCACTTGAAGGGAGTTTGAATGCCTCACTTGTCTCATCTTTCGTCACAATTACAAGCGGATGATGTTGAAGTTGATTAAGTCTGAGGTTCTGCCAATGCTCTTTTCACATTGCAGAAGTTAAGTTAATGCTGTTATTCTGAGAAAATATATGCCATTCTCATTATTGTCAGGCTCGAAACAAGACTACTTCTAAGCTTCAGCCAGGTCTGGAGTATGTTGCGCCCACATCAAAGAGGAGGGATGCCTTGCGATGGGAGACAAGGCTGCGCATGCAGTCTAGTTATTGATGCAATTGATGACCCATGAACAATATGAGGAGTAATTATCTCCTATCCACACTTTGTTTTAATGGAATGAACGGGCACAATAAATTGTGTACTGACATCGTGCCTGCATAGTAATAAATCAAGTCATTCTCATGATAGAAGAAGCGGCAGACCATTTGTTATATAAAGAGGGCCGCAGCTGTAATCGTACAAATGGGGCAAGATCCTAGCATGCAATGCTCACTCAAATTTGCAAAGGGCAAAAGCAATTAGTTTTTTTTATTTCATAGGAATTTAGCTCAATAATATGAAAGTTAATGTACAAATCAAGGTGTCAAGTGAACAAAATGTGTGAATTAAAGAGCAGGCCAAGTTGGTATGCCTTAGAGTCCCGCCGGAAAAGTCCTCTGAGCAGAATACTCTGGGACTTTCAATCAATGATTGGAATTTGCACTTCCATGTTCTCTAAAGCTAGTTTAGGATCTGCCAGAGCTGTCTTGAAAGCAGCCACATCTAAACCCTGAGGGCTCTTTGCTTGCTGTGCAAAGGTCGTGAAATAACAGAGTCAGATTAATAAACATAATAAACATGATCTCAAATAAGAGCTGCGAGAAAGAGAGGCATTACTGAACATACCTTGCCAGCTGTGTTTCTATTCTAGATGTCAACTCAGGACACTGAACAAAAACTCATGCAAATAATAGGAGCACTAGGAGCACATCATCTACAACCATATGAATAGCAAAACAATGCATTCTGAAGTATTTACATTCCAAGTAAATGTACGAAATCAAGACATGTTCTGAACTGAAGCACCAGCTCAAGACATGTTCTGACCTGAAGCACCAGCTCAACTAACTCTGTCATCTGCTCTTCACCCAGACTGCTGCCCCCCAACTGCCTGAGCATGATGTGCAGGTCTTCACGAGAAATGATACCTACGGATGAAGAAAGTAAGAGAATGGTGCTGTGTCGTCCTTCTTAGTAATACTAATGACACGGGATGATGATGGCTGTCCTCTTATTAATGCCACAGCATACATCAACTTACCGTCACCATCCACGTCATACACCAGAAACATGTAATGCAGCTTTGAATCTTTACTGGCCTTGGAGCTGAAGGCAGAAAGCATCTTGGCAAACTCTAATTGGAGAAACAACACAAAGTTGTGTGGACAGCTCTGGAAGTATTGAAGAACTAAAACAGGACAGATTGATGCTGATTTGTGTTGATCTTTTAGATGCAACCCAATGCGATTACTTGAATGCCCACGTGTCGTCCATCTATACAACAAAATCTTCTTAGCCCTCACCTTTGAAGTTCACGCTCTCATACATCCTGACCTGCAATCAAGGGAGTCATAAGCCACTGCCAATGAAGTGCCACCTCTGTGTGTCTATCTCAACTGCTTACCAGCCTAGATGCAACAGGATTTATGCTTAGTTCTGGGATGGCTAAAAACTCATCGCCACTGATGTACCCTTTTCGACCTCTGTCTAAGGTTCTAAAGCGACGGTATAAGACTTCCACCTCTCGTTGGTTCCCTGCATCCCATTCACAATCGTACCAGGAAATACATATCAGTTTACAAATTCGATTTAATTTAAAGTGCATATCGATATTGCATGCTTACATACACCATCGCAATAGTTTATGACCTCTTCAACGTCATGCTGGGTGAGGCCGAGGCTTGCCATCTGACCCATGTTGCTTTTCAAGGCTGTCAACCGAGATTTGGTAAGTGCTTTTGATAACACATGTCAATTGTCAACAAATCACGAGGAAGCTTCTTGAGGAAACTTTAATGACTTCCACACGAGTGTGGATGCATTTTCCAAACAACAGTGTGATTCAGCTTAGACTGTGATTCCCGATGCTGCTTTATGAGGATTAAAAATGAGTGCAACCATGCTGCTGCATGTTTCCAGTCTATTTGTGCTTCATCAAGATCTTGGCTGGGTCCAGGTTCTTGCTTTAAGGCAGTCGTTGATAAAGATGATCCCCTCTCCTCCTGTCTGGTAGGAGATGTACGGGCCTTCCTCATAGCTGCTGATGCAGATCCTACTGTCAGTAACCTGTTGCTGGAGGCCTTGGATGGACAAGTAAGCTGAGCATGAGCATAGTGTTCACCATTCTGACAATATTATTTTTCTCCTGCACCATGGCGGCTCCTCCTGCCACTTTATAGAGGATTCCCATTCTCATGTAGTCCTTTATCAGCATGCTCCTTCCTCATGCTGTAATAATGACCAGGACCGAAGTGCAGGGTGTGGTTATACTTGGACAGTCTGCCTAACAGGCATGCTTCTTGAGCGCATGCAAGACCTGGTGGTGAAGCAGGGAATTCCTTTGCCTCACGTCCTCGCAGGCATTCAAGAAGTCATTGAAGCTTGCCAAGAGGTGAGGCTCATTATCATGGATGGTGGGGCAATAGTTTCTTTGTAGTCATGACATGACTTTAAGATGAGGCATGGCAGGAAGGAGCTGATTGCTGCATTTTTCAAATGTTATTGGCTGCATATTTTCTGTAGCAGTTGAAAATTGTGTCCCACTACTTTTCCGGTGGGACCAAACCAAATTTCTGGTAGTTCTACATCTTTCTTGATGAATTCCCACCTGTAGGTGATCTCACACTCAAGTTTGGACCCATTGGACGTTGCATCCTTACTCCAAGAAGGTGATGTGGTTACGTATTGGAATGCAGTTCAAGATATGGTCGCAGATCCTGCTTGCATGCCATCTACAACTACTCCTTTAAAACATTGCAAGAACAGCGGAGGAGGAGAGGTCTGCAGTCATACAGGCGTTGCTACTACTACTGCTGCTGCTGCTGCTGCTGCTTGCATGCCATCTACAACTACTCCTTTAAATCATTGCAAGAACAGTGGAGGAGGAGAGGTCTGCAGTAATACAGGCGTTGCTACTACTGCTGCTGCTGCTGCTGCTGCTGCTTGCATGCCATCTACAACTACTCCTTTAAAACATTGCAAGAACAGCGGAGGAGGAGAGGTCTGCTGTAATACAGGCATTGCTACTACTGCTGCTGCTGCTGCTGCTGCTGCAACATCAGATGATAGTCTGCCTGTAATCACACCGCAATGTCCTGAATTGAGGCATCAGCAGCAGCAGACGGCAGCACACAATCAACACCTACTGCAGCCAGTGCATTCATCATCATCTTGTGGTATAGCGCATAAGGACAGGATGGCCGCAGGAACTGCCAAGGACCCGTTCTTGTTCATTGAGGATGACATGTCTTCTATACGACTACTTACAACAGGCACCTGCAAAGCTGCTGCTGCAAAATGCATACAGGTACGACTACTACAATGACAGAGTAGATGAATCAGATCTAACAGAGTATACTTCAAATTGTTGCGTAGTTCAACTTCGTATTGCAAACTGAGACATTATGTCGTTATATTTATGCTCTCTCGAGTATCCTGCTGATGAACTACTAAGCTTGAGTAGTATCATCCTGATAATGTACTACTGGAATAGATCCTGATAATGTACTACTTGAGCATTATATATCATCCTGATAATGTACTACTTGAGTATCCTGCTGATGTACTACTAAGCTTGAGTAGTATCATCCTGATAATGTACTACTGGAATAGATCCTGATGTACTACTTGTGCATTATATATCATCCTGATAATGTACTACTTGAGCATTATATATCATCCTGATAATGTACTACTGGAATAGATCCTGATGTACTACTTGAGCATTATATATCATCCTGATAATGTACTACTCGAGTATCCTGCTGATGTACTACTAGTACTACTTGAGTATCCTGCTGATGTACTACTTGAATATCCCGATGTACTACTGTCCAGATGTCTGTATTGAGGCTTCTTAGTTGTAATATCCATTATTGATCAGTACACAAATTCTGATGCCAAATAACCTGAGTTGTCCATTCTGTTTAAGAGAATGCTTAAAATGCAGACTGATGTTGATGCAGGATGGAAATAAGGAGAATAAGCATGAGGACGATGACTTTGACTGGTTTGACAAGCATCAGCCGTATGATGAGGCTGTTCCTTCTTACACATTAACCAGCAGTGCTACCTGCCTCTGCCCAATTGGAGGGATCGTTGTAACCAGCAGTGTTGTTGACAAGAGTGATGCTTTCCATCCTGAGCAGATTGAAAATGGCAGAGTACTTAATCATGATATGCTGAACTATGCTCAGCAGCCTTGCACTCAACGCGTCAACCTGAAATCTGTTATTACGAACTCAAGCAGACCTTCTACTTACACCGCAGTACACCTTCTATTCAGCCGTGACACTACTCAGCTTACAACGACCTCACCCATTGAAGAACGACCTAATAGTCCTGCTACAATATTACAGCGGCAAGAGAAGGCAACTCATCCTGACAATTATGGTATGGTGTTCCTTTGTAGCCAGCAAAAATGATGCATAATCATCATTAATAGCGCAATCCAGGCAGTTGCCAACATAGTAATGATGTGTCGTCAAGTAGTGCATGGTGCGGCCTCGTGTAACTAGTAACAGCTCTTTGTCTCAACTAACTATTGTCTTATGATGACAGCTCAGTATACTGGTTACATAGATTCTGTGTTACTGACCAGTAATGCTCATCATACTAGTGACCAGTAATATGCTCATCTTTCCACAGATACAGATGACAGCTGTGACTGGTTCTTTCAAGGCGGCTTAGATGATGAGGATGAATTAGGATCAGCGGCAAGGTGTGACGGCCGAAGGGCAGCCGCCGCTGCTGGTGGTGTGTCTTCTGATGGCCTACTAGCCGGCGCCCCTGCAGGTCATTGTGCCAAGAGGCGAAGTAGCAGCTGTGTAGTAGTACTGCCAGTTGATGTCGTGTTACACATAAATGAAGCCCTTGAAGCCTCTGGTTGGATTGAAGGCGGCCCACTACGAGCCAGTAAGGCATCAAGTGGTGATAATTCAGCTGGAGCAGCAGCAAGGGTTGAGGAGGATCCTGATAATTATAGTCATCTACATACTGCAGAATCTAGTCTAGTCAGTCATGCGGCAGGACATCATCATACAGCAACCTCGTCATCTCATAAATGTTGTAACGCCACAGTAGGTCTTGAACCGCCAGATGCGGCTGGTAAAGCGGCACCTGTTGAAGGTGGTAGATACAGAGCAGATGAGGCGAATGCTTCATTATCATTGCCATTGTCAACTCTGCATATCAGCAGCCGCAAAGTACAAAAGGTGGCAACTCTTGACATGATGACTCAGAATCAACGTATCCTGGCAGCCCTGGGCTTGTCTTTGCAACATGGATATGAAGTAGAGATGAAGGTAGCAGTGGCTGTGCTGAGTCTTCTCTCTAATGAGTATAACTATGCTGCAGCAGATGACATGGGCGCAGCAAAACAGGATTGCAGGCAGTCTGACAAGCTGATGGCAGCAGCTGATCATGGCAGCACCTGCTGGACTACTGGGTACGGTAGATGTTGCTCCACTGCTCCACTTGACAGCTCATTGTCGCTTTGTGACATAGGGCCGTTGGATTGGAGAAGGAGGGTGTCAGTCAAGCAACTCCCAGGCATAGACCTGGGCAGCTCCAAGGTGGTGCCTGATGGTACATGTGTACTGCTTGACCATGAAAACCTGAGGCGCCTCAACAGGGTGATGATGAGACTCCATACTTTTCATCAATCCTCATACCTTATGGCAGCAGACCCACCAGCTGATGCAAGCTTTGAGGGGCACCTGCTGGATGATGAGTGCCCCCCTCTGCAGGACCGCGGCAGTAGCAGCAGCAGCAGCAACAGCAGATGGCTGTTCAGTGGCTGCAAAGTGCAGGTAATATTTGTGGATGGGCCACTGCTACTGCCAGTAGAGAATGCTACAGACTGCAGGACCTATACGGCTCTTTGCACAGCTACTGCTACTACATCTCGAGCACTATCTCAACCATGTAGTAATGAGTCATATTCTCATCATCATCATAATCATCATCACAGCAATTTAGGGGATGATGTCAACATAATGAAGGAGACTGATGCTGTTAGGATGTTGAGATCTGTTGGATCTGATGCAGCTGAGGATGCAGTTGTTCAGGACATCTGTCAATGGATGAGATGCTCAACTACAAAGTCACCACCCTCACCCTCTTTGATCTGCGAGCATGTAAACCTGCTTAATAACGCAGAAGACATGTTGTATGATGGTCATAGAAACACAGAACACCGCCAGCAGCTGCTATTTATACCCATCTCAACTTGCAGTCAGTCTGCCATGAAGCTGATCCTCTGCTCAGGTGCAGTGTCAGATCTTCTCTGTGACAGGCTTCTGGAAGAAGCAAATATCCTGGTGCTTCACTCGATCCCTGTTGCTTTGCTCAGATCTGCAGCACAGGGAGGATCACTGTATGGTCCTGAACCATGGAAGATGTACCCTAGTGCGGAAGCCACGAGCAGTATCAGTTATGGCAGCAACATGAATCCAGCTTCAAAGATGGATGCTAGCAGTGAAAACAGAGGCGGTGAAGGTTTCAGAGCTTACTTACCGCATGCTGAGCTGAGGCCCTTTTACTTGAACTTGTATCAGGGTGGAGCAAGGCGCTTAGGAAATGATGTCCCCGGCATAGCAGTGGCTGGACTTCAAGGTGGTCTTGTAACGTCTCCACTAACTAGTACAGCAAGTGGTCAGTCACTAGAGCCCAGTGCTGGGCCAAGGTCTCACATGCGACTACCTGCAGCTGCTGTAACAGACTCAAATGCAGTTCAAGCATTGGCTTTGGTTCTGAAGCCTGCTCATGCCCCAGCTGTACATCCAGCCTGCTGCCCCGCCTCGAGTCTGCAGGTCCAGGATGATGAAGGAATGCACAGCAGTTCGAATCCTCTGCCTGTGGACACAGATGACTGCTGCTGCAGCCATCTCAAGCAAGCTGAAGCTCCGGCTACCGCTTTGCACCCACCTTGCCTGCCCTGCTCTTTAGATCACATTTCAAGTCCAAATAATTCAGCCCATCACCATATTCATACGTCATCATGTAGCTCCTGTTGTGTCCTCTTGCATGGCATCACAGAATCTTATACAGAGTCTTCTCAGTCTGCCATGGTCAGGGCCTTCAGCCGCCTTGCACTGGCCCTCCGCAGCAGTGTAGGTGGTGTTGGTGGTACCTTGCTGCCAGGGAGTGGAGTATTTGAGATCATGTGCGCATTGTGGCTGAGGAAGCTGGCTAGAAGCAGGTGTCAACAATCGGTTGTTGAAAAGAGTGACCTGGAATCCAATGGTTTTGATGCCAGTTGCAACTTGCCAATTAAGTGGGAGTTGGAGCACAATTCAATAAGCAACTGCAGCTCAATTGTGAACTCTCAAGATCCTAATCCTCAAAGCAATGCACTCGACTTCTCAGCTCCTGAACTTGGCTGCCATGATGAAATGGATTCATCTGGATGTCATGTTCACTTGAGGGTTAAAGGCAGGCAGCAGGAGAGAGCATGGCAGCTGTTGAACCGAAAATTAGAGGTGGATATATCAGGTTTCAGAGCTGAGATTTTCGAGGCATCTGCCTCAGTAATGGAAGACATGGTGGCTGTCGTTTTGCAGGTAATAAAGGTCATATCCATTATGTCTATACTATGAATGTTTTAGTAATTTGAATAAATGCGTTTTCAGAGCTCTGCGGTATGAACCTTGATGCTTACAAACATGTAATGAATAACATGTGCTCTGTAGAACCTGGGGTACACCTATCAACAAGCTCTGGATTGCATTTCGTGCTGCATGAAAGTGTTGAAGGAGCATGGGTGGTGTGGAGTTGAGCAGTCATGTAATGGCCTTGGTATTGAACAGAAACTGTGTGCAAGGCAGATTATGGATGCTCAAGAAGTTTTGCTGCAAGCCAGTGTTCGTGTTAGCCCTCAAGGACACTTGTCATCTATGACTAGGCTGTCACAACATGGAGCTTCAATATCTGGCAATCTCTCCTCATCCGATACAGCATTTAGAAGCTGTGCATTACAGCACACACCTCTTGCGCCAACAGCAGGGTTTATTGCAGACAGTGTAAAAGCAAGAGAGGCAGGACTGCATGTCTGTAGCCATATTCTTGAGCTCTTGTTAAGGAACGATGCTGTTATTGTAAACAATTAAGATTTAAAGTTCAATGTTCGCGATTCGTGCAACATTTGCTGAACAATAAAACAATATCACGGCATGCTCATACTTAAAACGATCGCAATGGAAAAACATATTTCTACATTCTCTCTTCTCCACAAGCGTATACAGTGAAATGAAGCTATCGTGTTATTGCTGCTGCAATCGCTACAAAAGATGTGCAGAATCTTTAAAGTCAGAAAGTATTCTGACCTGACAATCTCGTACTTGCCTGTCTAGAACGCTTGTTTATCCGAATTTACTTCTGACAAAATCCCCACCATCTCGACCAACCGACATAGTAAGAAACTGCAGGGCCCACCTCTCACGCATCCATCGTTGGGTATGCGACGACCCAACCACTGCGCATATTTTTCTTTCGCCTTTTACTAAAGAAAACTGAGGGGTTGGGTCATACAGTCGCCTTACATATTTTTTGAGAGCTATGTGCTCTACTATGAAACATCAATCAAACAACCCATATGTCATAAATACAACTTGAAGCTGATGTGTCTTCCTGGTATTTTCAGTTAAATGTAAAACTAATTTTTTAAGCTTTCCATCCTCTCAAATTAGTAATCCATTTCACTCAGCGTTGGTCCTAGTAGGCACAACTAAAAATCAGGCTAATGATTAAAATTAACTCCTGTGCAATTCAAATTTTCCAGTTATCTTATACACTCCTATACTTTCTCCCAACTTCTCATCATAGTCAGTCCATTCAAGTTCACTCATATCAATATCCTTGAAGACAGTCCCTACATTGCTGATAACCTCCCAATCACCCTGCATCAGTATGACAGATGGCAATAACGGCAATGCCATAAAGCCAAGTGTTCTTCAAGTCACCTAATTTCATGGACATCACTTACACTTACACTAGTTATCACTTATCACTTACACTGATCTTACAATTCTATTCAACTTACTGAAGACTGAGATATGGAATATTTTGATAGGCGGTTGGCTTGAATACATGTCAACATATAAATCCTCTTATCGCTCAAATGATAATTCATGACATAGTTTTACACTTCTCAAGTCATGACGTGTATGTAATGGTGCACCTCAGGTGTGTATCCCACAGGCTCCAGACCTCGGCACTCCAATGTTGCAATTGGGACCCATTTGTCATGGTCATCACCTACAACAGCAGGATTTTAAGATGTGATGCATACCCCTGTCCTCAATCTGGAATGACACATCACATGTGTATAGGTTCATGAATCTTAAGATCGTCCACTCCTCCACTTCTGAGATCCCTTGTTGTCTGTGAAGTCCATCGCACAATCTTTACCTTTGATGTCTCTTGTCAAGCCTTTA
Source organism: Chlamydomonas eustigma (assembly GCA_002335675.1). Taxonomy (NCBI): domain Eukaryota; kingdom Viridiplantae; phylum Chlorophyta; class Chlorophyceae; order Chlamydomonadales; family Chlamydomonadaceae; genus Chlamydomonas; species Chlamydomonas eustigma. The sequence goes on along the minus strand of BEGY01000180.1, from coordinate 37,556 downwards.
ACGATGGTCACAGTTATAGATGCGTCTCTTTTGCTCTCCTTCCACTTCATTGTAAAGTTTGCACTCCCTTTCCTGAGCAAAGGGCATATATATGTCATGTAGCATGGCCATACTATGAGGACACAACATAGACAGTGCCTATCAAAGGGCATATATATGTCATGTAGCATGGCCATACTATGAGGACACAACATAGACAGTGTCTATCAAAGGGCATATATATGTCATGTAGCATGACCATACAATGAGGACACAACATAGACAGTGCCTATCAAAGGGCATATATATGTCATGTAGCATGACCATACAATGAGGACACAACATAGACATTGCCTATCAAAGGGCATATATATGTCATGTAGCATGGCCATACTATGAGGACACAACATAGACAGTGCCTATCAAAGGGCATATATATGTCATGTAGCATGATGATCAATGTGATACCTTGCCATGCCATCATATGATGATCAATGTGATACCTTGCCATGCCATCATATGATGATAAATGTGATACCTTGCCATGCCATCATGTGATGATCAATGTGATACCTTGCCATGCCATCATATGATGATCAATGTGATACCTTGCCATGCCATCATATGATGATCAATGTGATACCTTGCCATGCCATCATGTGATGATCAATGTGATACCTTGCCATGCCATCATATGATGATCAATGTGATACCTTGCCATGCCATCATATGATGATCAATGTGATACCTTGCCATGCCATCATATGATGATCAATGTGATACCTTGCCATGCCATCATATGATGATCAATGTGATACCTTGCCATGCCATCATGTGGGATCTCTCGCCAACTTAAAAGCAGAGGGGATACAATGGTGACAGAGAATATCAGGCTCTGATTAGACTAAGGTCGTGTCCTTCTCATCAAGTATTAGCTAGTAATCTATCAAGGCATTCTCACCCTCTAGGGACTACAATCATGTCCTTCTCATCAAGTATTAGCTAGGAATCTATCAAGGCATTCTCACCCTCTAGGGACTACAATCATGTCCTTCTCATCAAGTATTAGCTAGGAATCTAACAAGGCATTCTCCCCCTCTAGGGACTACAGTCATGCCCTTCTCATCAAGTATTAGCTAGGAATCTAACATGGCATTCTCACCCTCTAGGGACTACAGTCATGCCCTTCTCATCAAGTATTAGCTAGGAATCTAACAAGGCATTCTCACCCTCCAGGTATCTCTTCATGCTCTGATGCATCAACATGAACACCTCGTCGTATGTCATCGCCACCTACTTCCTTTACCTGCACCAGGACTTCAATATTCAGAAATCAATCTCAACATCAGATCAATGATCATGCTTACAGAGCTTGAGATCCTTCCCACCTACATCAATGCAAAAGGATGTGCCCTTGAACTTTAAGGTGCCAACGTTTTCAAGTTCAGCCTTTACATACAGGAGATACACCTGATAGGATACAGCTTTGTCATAATTGCGTTACGAAACGAGCAGACAGTTGGCAAGTAGCCTTGAATAATAAAAGTCCTACCGGCATTGTCGTATAATTATAGTTCGAGGACACTGAATCTTCAGACCTCTACCATGCAGGATGTCCTGAATAACTGCTGCCTGCTGGTTCCGGAGTGATTTATCTCAGAGACTGGAAGACTTCATTCTCCATTCTGCCCCCAAGAGCTGATGACGCATCAGCAACCTCAATGGTTCAATCCTTGGGAGCCCCCTCCACATTTTTGCCCTCCAAGCCAAGACCAAGCAGTAAATGATCGGATCAATGTCACTGTGAAGTACGCTGCTAAAAGTGGCCCCGCATTTCTAGAAATGATGAAGGAAAAGCATCGCGCTGATCCAAATTTCGCTTTCTTGTTCTCGGGCGAAGCTTATCATTACTTTCGATGGGTCTTATTCAGTACACTGTACAACCTCCCAGTAGATCAGCCACCCCCTCAAGCTCCTGGAATTCCTGCTCCTTCAAATGTCAACCACTTAACACCTCCCAGTATGCATCACCACACCACGTCCTCACATACATCCTTGCCAGCAGATATGGAAACAGGGTTCAAACAAGTATTGGAGGGTCTCTCAGGCTCCAAGGTTTGCTCGAGCCTTAGACATGCTTAATGAGATGAAGCAATAGTTTTGAGAATGTTCCCTCTTACAGCTCCAATGTGCCTCATGTCTCTGTGACTGTGAGATCTGATCACAGCTTTCATTGCTTTCCCGTCTGCATTGTAATTTGTATGTAGTTTGTTTCCACCACTTGTACATGTCTGCTGAAGTATGAACACTGTGCATGCCACTGTTTAACCCTTCAGGAATCTATCAAGAGCAGCCAGCAATGGTTCACAGCATGCCAGCCTGTACAGCAGTACGCCCCAGGCTTGGTTGCCCTCATGGCCCGACGTCTCATCAACCTTGTAGAATATGAGAAGCAGCTCCACATCATCTACTTAGCGAATGACATCCTGTTCAAGGCGTGAGTGATCAATCCTTGCAAGCAAGCTTAACCATGTGTCAATATACTCATGTAATGGTAAGCATCACATTGTCAATGTCCGATCACTTTCTATCTTCTTCAACAATAGGCAACAGTCAAGGCAGTCTGGCACTCACTTTAGTGTGGATTCTGTGGCCTCAGCTTTTTTGCCTGTCCTTGGTCCTATGATGGCAGCTGCGTACTTGAGGGGGGGAAAGAGTGAAGAGGTAAGGTACTGAACAAGGTTGTACATACTTACCTGAGGAGAGATAATTGTCTGGTCAGGAATTGGATGCATCACATTTGTTCTAAGGAGAGGCTGCACTACTTATTTAGCTCTTTATTTCGTCTACGAGTTGATAACGACAAAATTTCCCTAACGGACATCTTTCAATTTGGGAGGTTTAGCAGATGAGACAAGTAGCAGTAGGGTTGTGCTAAATAGGGAGCTTTTTTTTATTGAACCTTGCAATGGTTGCCAAAACTTCCAACTATATGAATTCAAGTAACAAGTTTGCTTAAGAGCTGGAGACCCTATCGCTGCTGCTGTAGGTGCGGGTGAAGCTGGCAAAGATATTAAGCTTCTGGTCTGAGCGAGGAGTATATGATAGCGCAGCCACAACCTCACTAGAGCAGTCTCTGACGAGCGTGACGGATCCCAGTGGTGCACTTGAACAGGTGATGCCGGAAGGTAGCTTCTGATCGCTATGCATATTGTTCATCATGACATATCATCATTTATGATAACTTATAACTTTGCGCACAGTATCCAAATCTGCATCGCTTGTGACTAGTTAAAGTAATACTGCATGTGACTACTTAGGGTAATACTGAATGCACTTTCATGCTTTCTGGCTATCCTCCTCACAGGCCCTTGCATCATCTACATCTGCAGCCCTTTCTCAACCAGTAGCAAAGCATGCTGCATCAGGTACTGTCAAAGCATGCTGCATCAGGTACTGTGAAAGCATGCTGCATCAGGTACTGTCAAAGCATGCTGCATCAGGTACTGTCAAAGCATGCTGCATCAGGTACTGTCAAAGACTTATATATTTGTTACGAACACGGTTTTTAAGAGAATGAGTTCAATTATTCAGGCCTTCGTTTTCATGTTAAGCCCTGTTACTGACTCTGTTCCCCTCATCTTCACTGATGAAGCACCCTGGCAGCAAGCAACTGTGCCTGGACCCCAACCTCCTCAAACTGCTACACCCTGGCAACAACAGCAGCCACAGCATTCTGCTGCCCTGCCTCCTAACTCAGCACCCTGGCAGCAGCACCTGCCAACACAGAGTGCCATGCCTCCCCCAGGCAGTCCGGCGCCCTGGCAGCAGCAGGCACCACAGGCACAAGGAGCCCCTGCCCCCAGTGCTGCTCCATGGCAGCAGGCTCCTCAGCTGCAGCAGCAGCATAGTCAGCAGTCCCCATGGCAGCAGGGCCCACCCATGCCCCACCCTCATCTGGCTCATCAGTTCCCCCCAGGTCAGGCCCCCGTCATGGGGATACAACACTCAAATATGCCACCCTGGGGAGCACCTAATCATGCTCCGCAACCACCCTTCCAGTCAGTCCAGCAGCAGATAATGCCACCTGGTGCTGCTGTGATGCAGCACCAACAAGTTGGCTGGACAGGTGCTGTAGGGCCTTTAGTCACTTCTCACTACCAGCATGGCCCACCACACAGTGGTACCAATAGCATTATTATGACTGCTGCGCCACCTCCAGATGTGAAGCCATCTGAAGCATCAATCACCCCTATCCCAAGTGCTGGACCTGTCAGCAGCTTCTCCTTCCCTCCTGGTCTACTTCCTCGCTTGTGTCGCGACAAGGAAAGACATAGTAGAGCCTACACCCCTTTGGATCAGAGGGACATTGAAAGAGAAGGTGAGTGGCTATGCTGCATGGCTCTTTCATCTTGCTACTTATCAACATGAGTGTCAATGATACATGGCTCTTTCATCTTGCTACTTATCAACATGAGTGTCAATGCTGCATGGCTCTTTCATTTTGTTACTTATCAACATGAGTGTCAATGCTGCATGGCTCTTTCATCTTGCTACTTATCAACATGAGTATCAATTATGTTGCATGGCTCTTTCATCTTGCTACTTATCAACATGAGTGTCAATGCTGCATGGCTCCTTCATCTTGCTACTTATCAACATGAGTGTCAATATGATATGCTGTCCTTCAGGGCTCCCAGAACCTCCTGAAAAGGATGCGTACTTGCTCTCAAGAATCGACCGCTTCTATGCTGAGATCAAGGACTATAGGCCTGGAAGCATACGGTCTGACATGGATGATGAGGACAGAGAGAGAAGGTCCAGGTCAGAATAAATTTTACACCTGGTCACCTCAGGGGAAATGTTTGTACTGTATATCTTGAGTTTGCAACAACAGTATTGCATATTCTGTAACACCAAACTAGATATGGTGCTACTTCATTTACTACATGCAATTTTCAAAGTATTGTACATTGCACACTGCGGCAAAGTATTGTACATTGCACACTGCGGGTTATCATTAGCATCAATCTGTCTCAACAGGGACACTGAAAGAGATGATGATCGATCTGGCAGAGGCCCTCGGGGTTCTGGGAGGCGGTCAGATGGGCGACCTGGTGGCATGAGGGAGGACGGGAGCTTTGAAGGAGGCGAGTAGCGTTAAAAAGAACATCATCATCAGTAGCATTGAAATTACATCATGATGTAGTGCCTCCTCACTGAAGCTTCTCATGTGCACGCTTATCGTTTCAGGAGCCAGCTCCTCACACTATGCCGGACTGGGGGTAAACACTTTGCACAGAGATGAGGATAGCAATGACTCGTAAGTAGTAAAGCTCTCAAATCAAATTTAGTGTCCTGTTCGGGAGTAGACACATTTCCCTTAATCGAATAAGTTGGCCTTAGTGTTGCACTGTATTAAAGCTGTCAGGCACACGTCATCATCTTCAGATTGTTTCATTAGGGCATTGCTGCCATACTCAGTATCCTGCTGTATCTCTTATCCACATGCAGGTACTCATCATACCGAACAATGCGAAGCAGTAGCTACCATGACATGATAGCAAAGGGGGATAGCTTTAGTAATGTTGCAAGAGGGGGGCGATGAAAGCTCTTCTGCCCAATGATTGCATTAATTAGCTTGCAGGCCTTGGCTGTACAATATGTAATTAATGCAACACGCGTGATGAGTTAATTTTAGTTTATTTTGGACTTGTTTAAAATGTAAATAAAACATAAAATTCCGAGTGCAGGACAGCCGCTCTCCTTAGCTTAGGTATCGCATAGCACTGCTTAGAGTTACAACTTACACCCTGATTTGCACTGAAATGGTATGTTCTTCATCAACAACAGAACAATTATATGGCAGGCATCACTTAAGCATTACGGTTATAGTACCTCAATTGGCCTGCTTCAACTGTTTTAGGAAACAGGTTGTAGGCTATGAGCACAACTATGTAGAAGAAAGTTGAAGCCACAATCAAATCAGCATGAGTCTACAAAACAATCAAGCAGAGAATCCAGCTCCACTACTGGTTCTACAATTGCCAAAAGGCACAGAGTCATGACGTTTCCGGAGGTCCGCCATCTTGTCAAGGAGTTGAGCTTGAAGTCCGGTTAATGATATTGCCAACAGCAAGGGCTTGATATTTGGAATAATACAGGTCCATCATCATCCATCATCATCATCCATCATCTGTAGTTAGTAACCTCTTCATCTGTAGTTAACCTCTTCATCACTGTCGGACCCGTAGTAAGCGGCTGCTGTCTGTTCATACCAATAAGCACGGCCTGCTCGGTACTATGCAGAACCAGGCGTCATCCTGAATAACAACGTCAACTGAATATCATGTTTGAAATTTGCCACAGAGATCAGTATCACTACAGGCTAAGACAACTAGGTTTAAAATGTAACCAGGTTAAACAGACATATGTCGCATCAGTTCAACAGATGCATCTGCCGCAGTAGTTCCTCGTCGATGACATATTCTGAATGCTTAAGTAAAATTACTGCATATAAAAATGATCAAGGAATCCACAACAGTAGAAGCCTTCTAAGCTCCTCACCCCCGCCCCTCCTGCCCACTATATTGCTGGTAGCCACTTGAGGTGCCGAAGGGCTTATTGCCACTCTGATGAAAGCTCTGTTTGTTACTGTTTTTGTAAGTAGATACTCCACTTGCAGCTCTCCCTTCAGAAGCAGCTGCTCCTGCAGTATTGCTACCAGCAGGAGGGAAGTCGTGTGTGTTGCTGTTGTTGTTGGAGCCTGCATGTCTGTTAGCCCCACTCGACTGTTGGTTGAAGTAGCGGGAATATGAGGAAGAGGCATAGCTGTTGTTACTCTGCTGCTTGCTGTTGTAGTTAGCAAAGGTAGACCCAGGCCTGAACATACCATTTGGAAACACATTATTTGTGAAGAGTTTCAATCAGCTCTGATCTCATCTTGACCATTTAAAAGGTTCACAGTTTGTAACAGTTCACATGATCCCTCATACATTCTGGCACTGTGAGCTGATGCTCAGAGCATTGATTGTGACATCAGAAGAAGGACTCTCACCTCCTCTGACTAGAGGAGGCATATAAGTTGCCTCCTGCTGCGCCATTTCCTGCTGCAGTTGATGAAGAGTGTTGTCCATATGCACTCTAGCCATCGGCTGATGTGTAACTAGTATAATTACTCCTAAAAGAAGGTTGCACCTAACTAAAGAAGGTTGAACCTAGCTTCTAACAAATGATTAACTCGCCAGCGGCGTGAGGCGTCAGACAGCTCCTCATTAGCCTTCATATACACAAAAATCTCTTGCAATGGAAGTGACCATCTGCATTGTTTGTCTAGACTACTCCTTTCCAAATGTCCATTCGAGGGGATACTAACTACTATATGGTTACTAATGACAGTATCCACTAGTCCTGCTAACTACTATATGGTTACTAATGACAGTATCCACTAGTCCTGCTAACTACTATATGGTTACTAATGACAGTATCCACTAGTCCTGCTAACTACTATATGGTTACTAATGACAGTATCCACTAGTCCTGCTAACTACTATATGGTTACTAATGACAGTATCCACTAGTCCTGCTAACTACTATATGGTTACTAATGACAGTATCCACTAGTCCTGCTAACTACTATATGGTTACTAATGACAGTATCCACTAGTCCTGCTAACTACTATATGGTTACTAATGACAGTATCCACTAGTCCTGCTTGCTGCTAACAGGGACCCTCACCTGAGTGATGTAATTAAAGAGTTCTGCTGGAGCCTCTCTGATACGAGCTGCAACCGCCTCACTCCCCACCAGCCTCAATGAAGCCATCACAGCACTTGTAGATGACTGATGACTTGACAGCCTAGCAACACCAGCCTGCTTACGACCTCCTGTCTCAGCTGCAGCAGCACCGCCTCCAGTGCTGCCAGACCTAGTGCCACTGCCACCAGAGGAGGCACCCCTGCTTCCTGCAGCTTCCGCCACGACAGGCAGCTCCAAGGCGTAGCGGCAGGCAGTTGCAGCCTTATCAGGATGGTACTTCAATGCTGCCTTGCGGTACGACTTTCGCAAGTCTTCATCACTGGCAGAGCATATCAAGAAAGCATGAACGATGTTAGACATTCAGAGGGAATAGAGCTCGCCGGTGAAGGTTGCCATGCTAGTTGCTATCATCCGCATGACTCCAAAGAGGGGTTCTTAGCCATCCATCTAGTGCACTCACTGCAAGCAGTGCAGCTCTCTGGTAACACAGTAAAACAAGCTCATCACCCAGCACTAATGTTGCACATTATCTGAAACCAGATCACTCTTCTTGCCTGCATGTACTGTCCAATGATAGTAGTCTGTAGTGATCTGGAGTCTTCTGCCACTTCAGGATGGAACCAACCTCCCCGAGCTGAGCCTGACAAGAGATAGTCGCTGCAGTTAGGGGGTGGAAGGCATGACAGAGACGAGGTATAATGCAGATACCTGTATCGCAGACTTGTCCTGTGAACTCAGTTCCTGTGAGCTGAAGCTCCAGTTCCCATTATCGTGGCTCCTGCTGCTGTGGTACTGCTCTCCTCCGCTCCCATGATTAATTCTGATGGTAAGCGTTCTGCATTTTCATTCTGTCTTAGCTCCTACACCATAGTAATATTGAGAGCAAGAAGAGCACAGCATTACATTTCAATATACAACATTTTATTCTCCAATAATAAAAGTAAACTACTGTACAGTCTTTGGTCTGGCCTGCTGGTCACATCCATACACCTCATCTAAGGTGATCACACCTGCATAAGCCTAGCCATGGTCACACCTATCACACCTCTATGGTGGTTACACCTGCATAAGCCTAGCCATAGAATTACACAACTGTGGTGGTCGCACCTGCATAAGCCCAGCCATACGAGTGTGAGCCTTCAAGTAAGAAGGGTCCAGGGCCTTGGAACGCCCACAGTCTGCCACTGGGACTCTATTATTTTGAAAGGGATGCAGTTGTGCTGGCAAGTGAACCATGAGGTAAAACAAAGAGCACTACAACAGTTACTCAGATGGAGTCACTATTTCATCAGATGCCTAAAGTTTGTGCCACTACCAACATTTAAATAGCAGGGTATAATGACACTGATGGGTTAATGATGTACCACAATGTGCACATGATGCAGTATGCTCACCTGGTGTGCAGCAGCACGGTTGCTGTACAAGAGGGAGGCGTATGCACAGCTCCCACCCAGAGCTAGGGCTTCAGTGTAACGCTCCACTGCTATGGCCAGCTGCATTGATTTCACAGCCGCATTGCCTTGTTCCTACAATGAAAGGCACAGGACGTAAGTTAACACAGATACTTGTACAACGACCCCTCTTTGCAGCATTCTCAGAGAGTGTGTCTTCTTGATTGTCTCAAGAAATGACACAAAATACAATAAAGCCACATGTACCATGGTGTTCTTAGTAGTGAGCCCACCCTTGGATCAGGTCTCCTTGATGGAGAGTAGTTAATTTACTAGTCTCCTTTATAGGAGCGGCAGCTGCAGTGGTCAGTTGAGAGGTCTGTAGTGTCAAGACTGCTCATGTCTTGTTAAGGATTTATTAAGTAGTAGTACTGATAGAATCAATCGTTGCTTGGAGTTTAAGGTGCTCCATTAACCCACAATCATGAACACTGCATGCAGCTGATTGATGCACATAGTAGATGGGTTACTAAAACAGATGATTGATGCACACAGAACATGTGTTATTATACCAACATCGCACCCCAGTCTCAATCAGCAGTCCTGCTTTATCCTGACCTGTGTCTTTATCCATAGCCTCCACGGAGCTTCTCGCAACCCCTCCTTGCCATCATGTGTCACCTCCCAGCTCTTCATGCACTCTGGGTACCTACAGAGCTGCAGTAGGGCTCTAGACGCCATCTCCTCACTGTAAAGCACCTGCAGCAGAAGTGGGTGATGATGAGACATATATGGTCAGTGGTTGACGTAAGGCTGTAGATATGCATCATGTTCAGTGTAGAGCTGCATTTGCCACCTGCAAGTGGCGATGAACATGATAATCATGTTTATCGCCCTTAAACCAAGAGGAACTTACATCCAAGGCTCACCTGAGGATGTAAAGCCTCTACTTGCAGGAGTAGATCACAAAGCTTCTCTTTTGACATCTCAACACCTGACGCTCCACACACCTTCAGAGTCAACAGCGCACCAACATATGAATATGATGATTGCGACGGCGTGATTCATCTAACTTTCTATCAATGTTTTTACAAATAGATCCAAAAACAATGTACAGAAGGGACTTAACTGTTGAGCAGGCACGCAGGCAACTACATGTAGGTCGTATAGAAAAGCAGTTACCTGTTCTTTGATTTCCTCGACTTGCTTCTCGACATGATCAATCTCCAGTATCTTCTTCCTTACATCCGTGAAGTGCTGCAATCAATACATACAATATCAATATAGATGCTTAGATGAAATTACTCAGTAGAGGCACTTTATACATCGCTCAGTAGAGGCACTTTACACATCGCTCAGTAGAGGCACTTTATACATCGCTCAGTAGAGGCATTTTATACAAGCAAAAAAATACCTGAGAAGATGGAGATAGACGGTCTAGAATCCTGTCAGCAACATAACGTGCCAGCTTGAATTCACCAAGCCTGTGGAGGAGCAGGATATGATGGGTTGTTACTACAGGAATGCAAATGAATGATGTGGAAACATGATGTCTGACATGAAGTGAGCAACATATCACCATGTAGTACTGTCACAGGACTCATGATATCACCATGTACTGTCACAGGATTCATGATATCACCATGTAGTACTGTCACAGGACTCATGAGCAGGACAGCCGTCCCGGCTTCTACATACATGAGGATCCCCGCCATATGCTACAATAACCACTAACTTAAGATGCTCAGCTACTAACAAACACTGACCTTAGATTGCAGGTTGCAATCCTCACAACAGCCCTAATAAATTTTGAATCCATACTGGCGGCGAGGCAGGCGTGGTTGCGAATGAAGGCATGGAACCAAGAGTGAATTTTGGAGCAGGAGTAGGTGCTGGCACATCCCCATTGGGTACAGAGCCCACATTTCCATTCACAGCATGATAAAAAGCAGTGGCAAGGTTTACTCTTGAAGACTGTTGGCTCGTGTAATTTTGGAGGCGCGAATTTGTGAAGAAATGACGAAGAGTTAGGAGGTTTCATGGATGTGAAGACTTCATTAGTGTGTCCTGAAGCAGCTGCATGAAAAGCTGGTCCCAAATCTGCGACGAAGTTAATCGTCTTGGACACTCCTGCTTTAGACTTCCGATTAGATCGCATGGATAGCTGATAAGAGAATGAACCTAGTGATACCTATCAAAATCAAAATCGCAAATCAAAGCAATGCAAAGGCTATAATCAGGACAAGTCCATTGGTACAGAAAATGTGATTATTTGCCTCCATTCATTTCTTGCGATCATGTGACAATTGGCTAATTTTGAGGAGCAGGACCCTGCAGAAGCACTGAGGAGTCTAGCATACGACTGATAGTTTCTGACGAAGCACAAGTGTGGATTCTCGTTCAAAATAACAGCTAATGTGTTGGTACCGCTGGCATGCGCAGAACAGATGCAGAAGCGATTTACAGCAGAAGTCAATACTTTTATGCATGATCAACGTTGCAGAGAGGAGATAAATTCTCCACTTCGTGAAAGGACGTAGTTGGAGGCAATATGCCCCTTAATCGAAAGCTCCTCAACGACTTTTGCTATAGCTCCACACACTGTCATGTTTAGGCATGGACAGCGATGTCGCACCTGTACATGAAAAACAATCAGCAGCAACATTATGACCATTGTTATTATGATAATACAAAATAAGACCACATATTAAGAATTTGGAATTGCAGAGGAAAGATGCAAGGTACAAAATTCAGCAAATCAGTGAAGTTACCTGGTACTGTGGCAACATGTCATGACCCTTGCAGTCACGTTTCCCCATACCCAGGTTAAGCTCATTCACCACTGAGGCATTCACAGAGTACAACACAGAGTACACATGATCACCGACTTGAGTTCTAATAAAAAACATGATTTGCAATAATTCTAAGCCTTGAAAACAACTCGTGCTACAACTCTTCTTAGCTGCATTTGCTCATCATATTAACTGTCTTCTATAATCAGAGACTGACATCTGTTTAGTCTGTGGATTCCTCATGCAGCACCATTCCGACCACTACTCATAAACTCACAGTAGTATGTGGAGGCTGGTGCATCCAATGCCATGAGCCCAACATGTCCTTGTAGGGTCTGAAGATGGCTGGTTGCACTTCCCTGACGAACTCCCCAGACATTAGTATTGTGACCAAACACACATCGGAAGGATCTAGGACTCAGATCCTCAGGCACCTGCTCACACAGGTTGTGTGGTGGTAAACTAATGAGTCATCCTCACGTTCTTCTGTTATGACACCAAAAAATGCGTATCTAGATTTTCAAGTTATCTTCATGATTTAAGCTGCTTGCTAATGGCTCAACCCTTATAACTCGCTAAGGGACTGTAATCACTGCTTTGCCCTCTGATGTAATGTACACACATTCTGCTGTGAGCCATGCAGGCAATAATGGTTGGGTCCGAAAGGAGCTCCAACCATTTCAAGTTCCAGAAGGCCTGCTACTATAGGCCACAGCAATTTAAATGTTCTCAGTTCACTTTCCTTCATTGTTTTCTTACTATTTTCATCTCGTTATCTCTAGTCACGGCTGCAATCCTGATCCTGCCTTACCGCATTGCAATTTTCACCCCACCCTGCTTTCAACAGCTTGTCTGAGATGGGACAGCCCATGAGGCCTTGACCAAAGCGCTTAGCATCATGCATATCATAGCGCAGATTTAGCTCAGTAACCTCTTTGTATGCAGGTAGAGGCATGTTGTCCTCAGTCCCATACTCGCCATCCCCATCACCAATGTGAGCGACACGGAACCCCTTAGTTGTCTGTGCAGACACGGTTATGATTGTATTTCATTATGCCACAGAGTGGATCATCTTGAAGACACCGACGGTGGTGATTGTATTTCATTATGCCACAGAGTGGATCATCTTGTATACACGGTGATGATTGTATTTCATTATGGCACAGAGTGGATCATCTTGCAGACACCGACGGTGGTGATTGTATTTCATTATGCCACAGAGTGGATCATCTTGCAGACACGATGATGATTGTATCACATGGCACAGAGTGGATCATCTTGCAGACACGGTGATGATTGTATTTCATTATGCCACAGAGTCTCAGCACACAGAAGTATCTTTTGACAGTTGTTGCTTCAATACTTTTTTTTGTAGCTTCATTTAAGCATCATTTCAGCAATGCTCTTTTGCATGACCAGCTAGTACCACTTCAAGGACCAGAGTCACCTTGTCTCAACGTACCAGATCTAGGAGCATCTGAATGGTTGCAAATGTGTCTTCAGCTCTACTTGATCTCTCATGCACCCCTAGCAGAGAGTAGGCAGCAACAAGTCAAGGTAAATAATAGGCAGCTCATCAATCATAGAGCCCTCTCGACAGCTGAAAGCAATAGGTGATAAAGGTCCTTTTTGCAGTTGCCAGAGCTTCAAGTAGTGCTCAAAGTACAGCATACCAGCAATTGCCGGATACTGTAATACAAGCAAGATCAAAGCATTCATAAAGAGCAGGAGTTTGCAACACCAAGAATGATGAAATCAAAAGCCAAATAAATTAAACAGCATACTAGTCTACTACCTACCTGGTGAGTACTAGTATGAACAGCATACTAGTCTACTACCTACCTGGTGAGTACTAGTATGAACAGCATACTAGTCTACTACCTACCTGGTGAGTACTAGTATGAACAGCATGCCAGTCTACTACCTACCTGGTGAGTACTAGTATGAACAGCATGCTAGTCTACTACCTACCTGGTGAGTACTAGTATGAACAGCATACTAGTCTACTACCTACCTGGTGAGTACTAGTATGAACAGCATACTAGTCTACTACCTACCTGGTGAGTAGTAGTATGAACAGCATACTAGTCTACTACCTACCTGGTGAGTACTAGTATGAACAGCATGCCAGTCTACTACCTACCTGGTGAGTACTAGTATGAACAGCATACTAGTCTACTACCTACCTGGTGAGTACTAGTATGAACAGCACACTAGTCTACTACCTACCTGGTGAGTACTCCATGATGACATTCTCAACCTTAAAGTCTCTGAATACTTTGTCAGCGCCCTTCATCACGCTCCACTCCCATCCTTCCACATCCACTTTCAGCAGTAGGACGTCTTCCTTCACTAAGTCGTTCAATGTAACGCTGGGTACAGAGAGTGTCTCTGTAGCACCTTCGCACATCATATGATCAAGCAGGATTCATCACAATATTCCATAGAACTAGCCTGTCGGTGCAGGCTTATTAAGGCAAGTACCAGTAATAAGAACGTATCCTAGCAAGTACAAACATGACAGCAAAAACCAGCGCTGCCCGCCAATTTCTTTTTAATATTCATTTATTGCTAACAGCATAATACAAACTTATATGGAAATGACTTATAATGAATGTTATGCAAGTGCCCGAGACTCAACAGAACATATGAACCTTCCCAATTAAGTGAAATCTCGAATATCTTGAAGCTGTACCTTTGTCATTCTTATCAGCATTGAGGCCGTCTATACTAGCCGTGCCCCATATCCCAGTTGTGGGCACCACCATTTTTGTCATCTGACCAGCAACATGAGTGACCACCTGCATCAGACCAAAAACAAAGAACAACTCATCATATCATGCTGTTTAGCATGAAGAAGACTAAGATGGCATCCTGCATGTACGGACACAATGTACACATTGAAATGATCTCTGATTGGTAGAATCTAGCATGCCCTGCCTTGCATGTTCCTCTGATTAGACTGCAAATATTTCAGGAACTTGAGAGAAGCATCAATATAGACATTGCAGAGTCAGGGCCAAGGCTCTCTGCACTCCTCTTTAATCGTCAATAAAGTAATCATGTCATTTTATTGACAGAAGTGTTGGCAGTCTTACATTTGCTCTGACATCCACTAAGTGTTGTAGGTTGTTTAGGTGCAAGTTGTATTCTAAGAACGCACGAAAGTGCGGAACAGGCTCAAATGCCAGAACCCTGATAATGGTATGTATCACAATGTTGCAACAAATTCCATGTCGAACAACCTTCGTCGGCAAAGATGTCTGAATATGTGAGTGACACTTAATTCTAACTAAAGAATCAATTCGCACCTACAAGCCAGCATTCCTGATGCTGCCGATACATGACTATTATATTGAAAGCAAATGAGTCATCCAACAGTACGCATTATCAGATAACTTGAGTTTAAATCATTTCATAATGTCATCATTTCTTTGTATCAGTGCCCCTAGTAACACCTCTAAAGGCTGTGCAGTTTCCCTCACACTTTCTGCTGTCCTTACCTGCATCCCATGGCTGCAGCTAGGACAGAGAACCAACCAAAGTTTGCTCCAACATCCACAAAGAGAGAAGGTGTCCCATCGGGTTTAACGCAATGATGTTCAAAAAGCTTGAAGAAGATCTGACATTTTGTGTAAGGGGTGACAGATGAGTAAGGCAGCTGTCATACATGCACCTCCTTTCAGCATAACTAGTGCAAAGCCATTTATCGCACGTCTGCTAAGTAGCTAATGCCTTATATCCTTATGGTAACTTTGCATGAGCATCATATAGTCCGCAACTTGAATGAGTTTGCATTTTGGCTAGTTGTCACAATCATGAGAAGAGAATGATATTCTTGCTCTCAGCAATTACAGCAGGAAATATGCATGCTGCGTTGGAGAATGATATTCTTGCTCTCAGCAATTACAGCAGGAAATATGCATGCTGCGTTGGAGAATGATATTCTTGCTCTCAGCAATTACAGCAGGAAATATGCATGCTGCGTTGGAGAATGATATTCTTGCTCTCAGCAATTACAGCAGGAAATATGCATGCTGCGTTGGAGAATGACAATCATCAGAACCTCCTAATGTTCAAAGGAGGATTACCTCCTATTTCCCCAGTCTGCTGTAGAACAACAAATAAGAGTTCATGTTTACCTTGGATGCGCTTTTCTCAATCAGCTGAGATGCCTCCATATGATAGCTCAATGCAGTGTCTTGCTTTGGATCTGTGTAAGCAAACTTGAAGGCTGCCTGCAATGATAAGTGCAGCTCGTCATATAATCATTGAAAAAGCAAGAGACAGGCCATTGATGTGTAGTCATATATAATGTGTGATGATTCACTGGGATAGTCATGAAGAATGATATACAAAAAGGGTATTATAGTGAACTGTTGCGCTGACTATGCTGCAGAAGAATGATACACATCATGGGGATCCCGCCTGTGCACTAATAGATGAAAAAGAGCAGCAGACATTAATCCTCCGTCCCATCAACTGAAATCAAGCCATACCTTACTCTTTACATTCGCATTGTCATATTTGCTCATTAAAGAGGATGTCTTCACACGGACCTCTACCCCCTTCTCTAATAACTGAGCCACTGGACCCAGAGTGCCTTCTTTCTTAATCCTGATGTGAGACAGGAAAAAGAATGGCTACAGAACATAAACCAAGCACTTCAGCAATCATGATTGTGTGATGTCTTTTAAGCAGTTTCCAAGTTTATCGTGTGAGGACAGATCAGCTTCTAGTGTAAACGTTTTTTTGTGCCTGTGAGGACAGAGAAGTCCACCAGAAATAAGCTGATTGATCATCGATGAAGAATCACTGCAGTATGAGATGAGCCCCATTATGTTACATCAACAGCAACAGCATTGTCTCACCAGTGTGGCTCATCACGGCAGTATGAGATGAGCCTCATTATGTTACATCAACAGCAACAGCACTGTCTCACCAGTGTGGCTCATCACTGCAGTATGAGACGAGCCTAGTCATTATGTTACATCAACAGCAGCAGCACTGTCTCACCAGTGTGGTTCATCACTGCTGGTCGTCCAAGGACCACAGTCCTCACAGTCTGTTCCCAGGTCACAATGGACCATGACGGCAGGACTTGAAGTTGGGGAATTTGACTGTGCTACCGGTTTAACTGTATCACCATCACCTGGACTCAGCTTGTTTATTGAGCCTTTACTGCCTCTGCCATCATTACAAACCCCATCCCTAGCCTGGAATTCGATTCAAGACAATATCTTCATGACAGGGCCTTAATGCCATCATGAAAAACCCCATCCCTAGCCTAGCAGGTAATTTAAGACAATGAACAGGGCCTTGAAAAGCAGGGCAGCCTTGAATCAACACAGCCAAGCCCCAGGTGCTGTTGAGCAAAAAGTATTAACACTAATTACGAGCCTGCTTTATCACTAGAAACCACCATGCAGAATACATCCATCTCATGATATCTCAGGGATCCATGTCAACATCAGACTAAAGTTTCAAGAGTGCTTGCACTGCTTTATCTATAACTCACTTTCTTGCAAGTGTTTTTGCACACTGTTACATTAAAGAGCTTCCCCTCTGCTGACTGAACTGGTGTCCTCGCTTCAACACTTGTCACACCACTGGTAGCAGCAGGTAATGCTGTCAGATCTGCTGCTCCTACAGAGATAGAGGGCACAACTGGCCTTGATGATGATGTGTGAAGAACTGGAGGCTGGGGTATCTGCTCACCTTGTTGCTTTCCTGCTGCGAGATGTGATGACGTTTTTCTAGGTGGTACCATCTTTTCAGCTGAGGTTGAGGCTGAGAATGGCTTGTCCTTTGATACCCTCTCAGAATAAATGGTACCTGTATGTTACAAGTAGTTGCATACAATAGCTGAATCACTCCAGAGGCAGGAGACATCATTGTTGTGCTTTAATCTATGATCAGGGAGAGGAAGGGTCCTGTTTCTGAACAAGAGTGTTGAGGAAGCCGATGAAGAGCAAACCCTTTTGGAACAGAAATGGTTGAAAAATTATTGTTGTTTTGAATGATGTTTTCATCACATGGGCCTGGAGCACCGCTGAATGTGCACCTGACAGGAAGCCTATGCCAAAACATAGCAAGGAAGCCAACACAATCACTGCTGTAAATAAGCATTGACCTCTGCTTTGTTTTCGCTTGTCCATGCCTTCGTGACATCAGCAGAACATTAAAACTTTTACGGAGTGAAGCAATTTTGTTTTCAAAAGTAAAAGTTTAAATAGGTTATAATGTAGATCTTTGAAGGACGATCAGTACGGAAGCAGCCGTTAGCAGGATATTAATACATGCGCGTGACTAAAGTATCATTATCATTAACACTGATGTTTAAGGGGGTTGTCTGAGCCTTGTAGGTATTATGACGTGATATTTTTTACTGCAGTTGATAGCTCATCTGCACTAGGCTTGTTTTTAAAATAGGCTTTATTGAGATGAACATTCTCTCTTTTAGCTCCAACTGTACTCTCATGCGCTGGCACAAGTACAGGACTTCCATCGAGCATCAGCTGATTTTAACTCGATAATGTAATTTTTTACCTGTTTTATACCATTACTTGCTGCAGCTAATTACCTATGCCTGCTGTTAACAGGAATGTTTCTTTGTCACCACCTTATTTTGGTGGCACTACTAAGAAATGATGTAGTTGGAGGAGATTTTCCCTTCTTTTGCCATCTGGACAACGGTCTTCTCTGTCTCCCCACATACTGCCTTATTGGAGCAAGGACAGCGATGGTGTACCTGCAACATCCAGGAAGCACGTTGTGGTTTATTAACAAGCTGTTATATTGGGTCTTTTCAACAGCACATGTGTCAACAAAGACTTTACACAGGTTCTTTGTCATCAATTATTGTCCTCAAAAATGAATGTTGTTCTCTAAAGGCTTTTTGAGTCCATGCCGGTCAGGCCCCTGCCATGATACAGTATTGACTAACCCATGATCATATGTTCTTATAAAGCAGGGACACAGTAGGACATGAGCAATTCACCTGATACTTTGGCTCTATTCCCATGCAATGACGCCTTCCCATGCCATGATTGAGAATCTTGGTGGCTACAAAATCAAGCCACAGTCTTAAACATATTGTAACAGTAGGTATACGTTTGCTATCAGCATCATATAAATGTAGTAACACCAGCAGTAGGGAAGAGTAGGGACCATTATGTCAGCACTGTTTAGCAATGAGCGCCATGTCTTCATACATACTTCTTACCCATGTAAGTCTCAGCAGGCTCATCCAAGCCAATCATTCCCACTACCCCTTCAAGCATAAGCAATGTGGACGAGTTCTTAGCCGCCCACACATTAGTGTTGTGTCCGATAACAGAGCGGAAAGAGCGAGGGCTTAGGTCTTCAGGGACCCCGTTGCAATTGTAGTCATTGTTCTTTATTGGTGGTGGGCAACCCAGCTGGCGACTCTGTGCAACAACCAAATAACAACACAATTCTTAACACTCCTGTACTTCCAAATATGTGATCAAATCAGCTCTCCTGATGAGCTCATACTCTCTGGCAGCAAGAACAAGAAATCTGGTGATGGAGGTGCTGTCAGTCTATGACTGTCATGTTCATATCACGACAGCATCCAGTAACCATTATTGCAAATGGAATGTCTAAATAGTTCATGATTGATTGTGTGATCATACCATGTAAAGCTGGAGGTCTCGCAAGTCAAATTTGAGGTTGCGATTTGTGACCTCCTCATACTTTGAGAGGGGGGACTCCAGAGGATCAAACATGTTGTACTCTGTGATGTGTCCAATCCGGAAGCCCCCTTTCACCTAAACTCACATCAGAGGTCAAAATCAGCAAGATCTTTGATGTTCGTAGGGACATCACTGTCCGCATCTGCTGTCACTGAAGAGATTCTGTTCTCAAAGCCAAATCATGCAATCAAAAGCATAAGAACTATGCACAGCTGGAATACATTGATTAGTCAAAATCTGGCCCTGAAATCACTAAAGGACGTTAAGTCTGCCTTCTGCCAAATGCACAGCACTTGACACTGGTCATTTTATTCAGCGCTCTAGAAATGTAAGATTCATGACCATGGTACAGCACCAGATACATGACCATGGTACAGCACCAGATACATAACCATGGTACAGTACCAGATACATGACCATGGTACAGTACCAGATTCATAACCATGGTACAGCACCAGATACATGACCATGGTACAGTACCAGATTCACAACCATGGTACAGCACCAGATTCACAACCATGGTACAGTACCAGATTCACAACCATGGTACAGCACCAGATACATAACCATGGTACAGCACCAGATACATGACCATGGTACAGTACCAGATTCACAACCATGGTACAGCACCAGATACATGACCATGGTACAGCACCAGATTCACAACCATGGTACAGTACCAGATTCACAACCATGGTACAGCACCAGATTCACAACCATGGTACAGCACCAGATTCAGAAGTCCTCCATAGCTGGTACGGTATGCTCTTCTTCATCAGTTGATTTCAATAACTCTAATGAACATAAGATGCAGGTATGATCACTGTAACAGAAACCATTTATGTTATTTCTCACCAAGTCTATTAGCATGTTGATCGTAGACAACATGTCATCAAAGCGCTGAGACCTTTCACCCACACCTTGCCGGTTAGGATGTGAACAACGTTTAGTAATGAAGGGGTTAGTTGGAAGCAACAGCTCAATGGATCAATTCCTTGGAATTCAATGGAAATTGATGGACTGTGATAAAACCATCAATAGGATCAGCATTCATTGAAAAATACCCTAAGCACTTTGCTCTTCGCAATCATCACAAATATTCTGGAACATTATAACTGTAATGGCCATCACGAAAACATAACAATACCTGATTGCTTGTCCAGAGCCGGATTTCAAGTAGTCCAGTACAGTCAACATCAAATTATGTCATGTTTGGCCTTGCAAGAGTGAGTAGTACTGTAATTGCTAGTCTTGTTACACAGTATGGTGATATGTGAACGCTGCATTTACCTGGTGAATATTCCATGACAACATTCTCCACATTGTACTTAGCAAGCAATGTCTCAGCTCCCTTTATCACGCTCCACTCCCACCCTTCCACGTCTACTTTGAGCAACAAGACGTCTTCAGACACCACCTCGTCCAACGTCACGCTCTTGACTAGTATTTCTTCATTGTCACCTACAACGTGAAGGAAAAGGATGTCCTTGATTAACATTCCTGTGATGCATAAACTCAATACAAATCATGCAGTGATCAGCTTCATATGCTAGCTGATAGACTGCAGTGATTATAAGCTTCATATGCTAGCTCGTAGACTGCAGTGATCAGCTTCATATGCTAGCTGATAGACTGCAGTGATTATAAGCTTCATATGCTAGCTGAGTCCTCATCATGGACGGACTAGCCTGCACGACCTTGAATTCTCAAATTCACTTGGTGATTGGTACTTGACTTATGACTTGGGTGCAGAGGCAAGACATACATTCCTGAAGCACCAGAACTTAACAGAGCATCCATCTACTATATGCTGCATGCATGCAGCAAAGACTCATGCTGAAGACAGAGATTTGAATAGTGAGTGTAATCTCACTGTTAATTGATACATCAATGTTCAGTCCGTCAATCCCAGCTGTTCCCCAAATGCCCTTAGATGGTACTACCAGTTTCAGTTCAGGCCCTCCTGTCTTGTGACTGACCTGCTTACCAGACCAGAGTAGTACAGCAGACACAATAAATCAGAATTTGAGAGAGTCTTCAGCTACTAGGCCTGTGAGTCTTCAGCTACTATGTCTGTGAGTCTTCAGCTACTAGGCCTGTGATTGACAAAGATGCAGGTTCCTTTACCTTGGATGTATTACTGACGTACACAAATGAAGGATGTTCACAATTCAGAGCTCATTAATTCTCACCACGCTCTCCACTATGTCCACCAGATGCTGAAGCCCATTGAGCAGAACATTGTACTCCAGGAAAGCTCGGAATTGTGGAACCGGCTCAAATACAATGACTCTGTGTAAGTAATTGGGGTCAAAAGGTGTTTGTCACTATTGTCACAGCGCTAGTGTGCTTGATCTAAAAACAGCCAGAACTAAAATCCACATTATTTTCTATGAAGTAACCAGAATCTACTCCCCAGGAGGAAACACAGAAGAAAGCAATTAGTGACTGGCTATGTGTATCATCATCACTAATTGTCCCACCATGTCTACCTGCAGCCCATTGATGCTGCCAGGATAGAGAACCAGCCGAAGTTCCCACCAACGTCCACAAACAGGGCCCTCCTGCCATCAGATCTGAAACAACGTCCCTTAAATATGTTATAAAAAACCTGCATCGCAGAATAAGGGGAAAGGTAGGACCCTCAAAACCTGCATCACACAAAAAGTGAAAAGGCGGGATCCTCAAATGAGCAAAATTAGACAGTTGTTAGGTTATCATTGTCCGAACGGAGAGTGGAGACAAATCAACCATGCATCAGGATCTGCTCATGTGCAGACAGACAAGGTGGACTACATCCCACCTTGGTGATCCCTCTCTCCACTACTCCAGATGTCTCAAAATGATGACTGACATCCACATCCTTCTTCGGGTCGGTGTAAGCAAAGGCAAAGGGCAACTGTAAGAAACATATCACAGACTCAGCAAGTCAGCAAACACTTTCAAATGGATTGCCATTGAAAGATTAAGGTCATCAACGACGCGTAGCTACCATAGAAGCACAGTTTAAGATTTAAAAAAAGTGTGCACTGGCACAAGCTTGAAGATAATCTCTTACTACAGTGTCATTAGAGTCGTAGTATTCCTGTCTACTCATCCCCTATTGCAACCCTACAACTGCCTCTGGAATAAGTACACACCTCATACATAATGATTAAACTAGAGCCACTGACACATCTC
This sequence comes from Chlamydomonas eustigma, assembly GCA_002335675.1. Taxonomy (NCBI): domain Eukaryota; kingdom Viridiplantae; phylum Chlorophyta; class Chlorophyceae; order Chlamydomonadales; family Chlamydomonadaceae; genus Chlamydomonas; species Chlamydomonas eustigma. The sequence goes on along the minus strand of BEGY01000180.1, from coordinate 14,737 downwards.
TCACCACACCAGGCATTGCAACATTAGCGGATTTCACTCTTATCTCAATCTGGCGATTATTCAAGAGAGCTATTGGTCCCTCTTTCCCTCCCTCTTTCAACCTGCAATTGTGTCACCATGAGAAGCTGAGAGACCAATAACACTTACTACCAGAAATAACACATTGTCGTTAGTATAAACTGTGATGTCATTAATTAATCCTTCCAGTTACGTGAAGAAGACTTCATTGACAGGCTTGATCATACATAGCATATGGACAGCACTGTGCTCATACTACTACAATCAACTTGGAATATCAGCACTATGCTCATTCTACTGCAATCAACTTGCAATATCAGTACTGCCATAAACGTTGACACATGCTTACCTTCATGTCCATGAAGGTATGATGCACTAGATTGGCACTGACTTCGACTTGCTAAGATTTCCTTACCATGTTGGCTCTTCTGAGGACTTCCAGGCTCCACAGTCTGCACAGTCTGTGCCCAGGTCACAGGTCACGAGCTTATAGGAGATTCGTAATATTCCTGGACCGGTGCTGTTTGATCTACGACCTTCGTCACACACTCCATTATTAGCCTACATAAGGTAGCAACAAACATATTGTGGATCTGAGTTCATTAACCCCCTGATGATTGCACACAGCTATCACTCTCATAAATAAATCATGCAATCTATGTCATAGTAACCTAGTGACCTGGTGGTGATCTCTATACCCATAAATAAATGAGAGGATTAGGGCAGAAAACATTCCTCCACTGTATTGCGTGCATCATATAATACCAGACATGTCTTGCTGCTGTGCTGCTGTTACTATATTGATTTGCATCAAGGCATCTCTTGTTGCAGTACTACGACTTTCATTACAGTGAAGTGCATCAAATAACAGCTGACAGGTCTTGCTGCAGCGCTACTGTCAATTTATTAAAATACTCACGAATGGGCACGTATTTTTGCAGTATGAGAGGATGTTTCCAGGGCTGTCACTCGCAGAATCAAAGACAAACTTGCCTGTCGGATACGAATTCAGCCTTAAGAAGAGAAGTCGCTTTCATATGATAATCAAAACGGCAAACTTGCCCAAAAGATATCCCAGAGTTAGACAAAATGTTGCGCTCAGGAGCAACAGACATACAAATCTGCATGGTCTAAATTTCCTTCTCTCCATTCATGATCTACAACATCATTATCAAATTAAGATGTTGTCATAAAGATCCCTGCAGGAATTCAACATTGATGCAAAATGTTTGATCTAGTGTTCATCGATCCTGAACCCTGAATCTCTAACTAAAATCGTTAGTGCTAAAGTTGCAATGTACAGTGCTGCCTATTAACATGCCTCGCCTGGTAATGTAGGACGGTGCCTGTGCAGTTATGGGACATATTTCCGCGATTGCATAATAACGTCTGATGACATTGTGAGAATGCGATTTATGATATGCAATCGCGTTGTTATTCTGCTGGCCGCACAAATAGAATTGTTGCTTTCGCCCCCCCATCTAAAGGGTTTTTTCAAGCTCCCGTTGGGATCGCAAAGGATTGTGTTATGTGCGTTGTTGGACCATTCTCTTTTCACCTTGGTTTCTTCCTACTGCCGAATGTTTAGGTGAGAGAGTCCTGTCAAATTTTCAGGAGACAACATAAAAGAAATGTCTTGCCATGATAAGTTAATTAATGTCTGACGTCTGGTAGGTATATATCTTCATGGACAAATTTTTCAAATCTTTGTCCTTTTTTGTTGGCCCAGGCAAAGGACTTTTTACAGGAAAGAACGCCATATTGTTCATATCTGATGCTGAGCGCTCCACTCAAGACTCCCCACCCGACTGGGAGCGAGAGCATCTTCCGGGCATCACTTGGTTGAAGACGCATGGTGTCTCTTTTACACGCAGTCAGACAACCTCCTGCATGTGCTCCCGAGCTCGAGCTACCTTACTTTCAGGCTTCTATCCAGCACAGCATGGTGTACATTATGTGCTAAGCGCTGGGCAGAGTTTGGATGCAACACTCAAAACTCCTCAGGTATGCAAAGGTGCCCGTCAGAGGTTCTTAAACAAGATGCGTTTGTCCCAGATATGAGCATCTCAGCTGAACAGACAGCAATAATACTGACCTCAAGGCAATGTCCAGCAGGGATCCAAGGTAGGCATGCATAGACTTGCGTCCATGCTGTTTACATCAGGTGAATCTTCCCACCAGCCTGTTTGGATTACCCCAAGTTGCCCAGGCTGCAGGTTATGAGACAGTTTACAAAGGAAAGCTGCACATCACCCTGGCGGGAGGCCCTAATGGAACCTACCTTCCTAGTGATGCAGCCAAGTATGGATGGGCAAGGTAGGACCCACCAGACTCCCCAGGCGGCAGCAATCCATGTGATGGTGGCTCTTACACACCAAAAGGTTCATGGCCAAACGGGACATGTGGGAACTTGGATGGAAGGTACATGGAGGTGAGGGTCACCAGGCATCCTACTAGGTTTGTTGAACTTTTAGGGTTTGGGCTTCAAGCAACAGTCAAGGCATGAGCTGCTTATGACCTTGATCAATTCTACTTTACTTTGCTCAATAAAGGGAAAAGTAGATGTCCTTCCATTATCGCCACTTCATAATCTCGTTGTTTTACCTATTTGCTTCAATGCTAAACCAATGTGACCTTCAGCTCATTAGTTCTAACATCGTGATTTTATTCACCGCCAAAATCGGCTCCAACAAACTTGTAATTTGCATTCCATGGGCACCAGGGTTCTGGAGCTTATGACCAAGGCCTTGAAGGTGCTGTGCAGTACCTGAAATCCACTGTAAATTCCTCGAGTCTTCACAACAACAACAACAACAAGCCCTTCTTTCTGGTGGTATCCCTCATTGCAATCCTCATGACGTGGCCATGTATCCAACACAGTGGAATGCCTCAAATTACAGTGATGCTTTATTGCTAGGTAATCTGAGACTTCCCTTAACAGTCAATGAAACATTGGAGAGCAAACCTAGAGCACAGCAACAATGGGCTGCCTTGGAGCACATGTGAGGTGACAGGATTTAGTTAGTTAGTTAGATAATTAGTTAGAACATAAAGATATTGTGCCTCGTTTTAGACAAAGGGCATCCTCACCAGGAGCCTCGCTCCTTATAAACCCTTCCCAGGTCTCTGGGTGTTCTCTCTTGCTTAAATACCAGCTATTAATTGCGTTCCCTCTCTTAATTTACATTTTTATAATGCTGACGCCCTTAGGAAAGGACCCCTGACATCGGCGCAGATGCAGGCCAACTACGTAAATCTGTATGGTAACCTACTACGCTTCGCTTCCTGGCATTTGGCTTTTGATCTTCAGAACTCATGTTATAATTTTGAATACTTACAGAGTCTGCTTGTTACCTCTGACTCAACAGGCTAAATGCTGGAAAGGTGTTGACTACTCCACAATAGTTTCTGGCGTTGCAACCTCTGTACAAGATTATGTAGTCTTCACCTATGATGACTTTAACGGGTGACTTTACAGGGCAACTGTATTGGAGTAGACTACATAGTCACATGCGCACTTTCCAGCACTAGGTCATTGATGTGTGATCTGATTGCTGTTTTGTCATAGCTGTGTGACTCCTTCAAATGAGGAGTGCGTCCTGATCACTGTGGGTCAAAATGTAGCAGACAGCATAAGTTGATATGAGAATCAATTGTGACCTCATGACCCTACTGAAGGTTGTAGCCTTCGATTTGTTTCAAAATCAAATTCAAACAGCTGGTATCAATTAAAATGAGGATCAGGATCAGGATTTGTCTACTGGTACTAACTGCACTGGTGCAACCACATTATCTGCAGTGGTAATGGGGGCCCAGGATTCCCGAACGTCACAAACCCTAACCACATCATAGCACTTACTGAGGAGCGGTACAAGCTGGCCATGTACTACGACCCAGTGGCTGAATATGATGAGCAACAGCAGCGGACCACCCAGTGGGAGATGTATGACACTGTACATGACTCTGATGAGCGGTACAACCTGGCTTGGCCTGGGCATCGTTACACACTGTCACAGGCGCAGAGGATAAAGCTGGAGATTATGAAGAATAAGCTGCTATTGAGGGTGGCTCACGAGAAGCTGAGGTCCCTTAGATTTACTGATCCTCTAAATGTGACGGCCAACCTCTGCATGGTATCCTCCTCCTCATCTGGACAGCTACATTACAGTGCTAGCAACTACACTGGGGAATGGTCTGGTGAAGGCAGGATCTCTAACTCATCGCATCCTTCTCACATCTTAGCTGCTGCTGCTGCTTCTAATGCTGCCTGGTCCACCACGGCTACCACGGCAGCAGCCCCAAGACAAACATATCTTGGGACCATGAAAGGGACCCCTACTGGCAACGCGACTCTGGTCCTAGTCACATTTCATGCCTCTCAGCCTCATTCTCTTCTTATCTACTCCCCTGTGGGCTTTTTGAAAGCTGAGATTGCTGCTGCTGCCGGCCATAATAGCGCCAGCCATCACTCTCTGAGCAACAAAAGGAACCTGAGAGCATCAATGGATCTGCTGCTGAATAGAACGGCATCATCAGCTACATCAAGGGTAGCATGGAAAGGACTGCAAGCCTCATTCTTTTCTGGTTCAGGGGTGTTTAATGCTGTGAATGGAACTGTGACGCTGGATGTGATCCTGCAGCAAGCTGACAATAACAATGGAAGTAATGATGATGTGTCATCACTTCTGTGTCCTGATCGGCACCCTCATTAGAACTTCATGATCAGCCCTACTTACTTCCAATGCTGGAATGCAACCTACTGCCCTAGCACACTAGCAACTTTGACTGGGTTTCTTACGTACTGATACATGATAACTGATAGAGGTTGTAATGTTGCAAGTGAGCGTGACTCAAAAGAAACAAAATCAATTCCATAAAATCTGGCATAACTAAAGTCCTGCTTTGGTAAACAAAAGAACACTGTGACACACTACTCAAGGATGGCTACTATTCCATGAATGTCGGAGAGTCTGAGCCAGAAAAGAACTTGCTTAAAACCATGTTAACTAAACTTCTGCCCCTCCTAGCTGAGAAGCATCGTTGTAAGGAGCACCACTGTAGGAGTCTTAAGTGTGTTGATGATCACATACAAACACAGACACTGAGGTATTTGCTGAACAGCCTGAAGCATCGGCAGTAATGAGTATGACGCACTGCGACATCTAGAGTCTGCAGGGAAATGACATATAAGCGTTTGCTCTGGAGCCTGAGCTGTGCCGCTATGAATCATCAGGGATAATGTAATTATGAGCTAGTTTGCCCTCTGATGCGAGTCTCTTGTACAGCTCCTCTTCTGCACCACAAACCACTGGGTTTGTGCAAGGGCAGCGGTGGCGCACCTGTTTAGAGTAAAAAAGAATCAGGATTGGAGAACATTAGCAAGGACATTAATGTCTCCCTTGCCACAGGCTTCAAGTCATCTACAGGGCTTCAAATAAGCACTAGTAGCAGCATGATGACTATCAGACCTGGAGCATTGTATCAATGTAGTCACATGGGCAGCAAATACTCGTCACCGAAACAATTGTCACAAAAAAAACTAAACAATTAAGCGATTGTCCGGATAATATCTGTAAGCTGTTGTATAGTATACATTGTCATCTATCATCAAATGAGATATATAAATCT
>BEGY01000179.1:55421-67262 GCA_002335675.1 Chlamydomonas eustigma | reverse complement strand
CACAGTCATCATGCACACAGTCATCATGCACACAGTCATCATGTACACAGTCATCATGCACACAGTCATCATGCACACAGCCATCATGCACACAGCCATCATGCACACAGTCATCATGTACACAGCCATCATGCACACAGTCATCCTGTGCACACTAGACATCATGCACACAGTCATCATGTGCACACAGTCATCATGTGCACAGTCATCCTGTGCACACAGTCATCATGCGCACAGTCATCATGCACACAGTCATCATGTGCACAGTCATCATGCACACAGTCATCATGCACACAGTCATCATGTGCACAGTCATCATGTACACAGTCATCATGCGCACAGTCATCATGCACACAGTCATCATGTACTCAGTCTTACTCAAAACCTGTGATCAATAGTGATGTCACATCATTAGCAGAACTTGAAGTAAGAGGCAAGTGTAGGAGAGGCAAGGGCAGGAGAAGCAGGCATAGAAGAGCGATCTCAGTACACATTTGAGGACCTAGTGGCATGCATGGTAGCCATTGCGATGAATATTCCCATGCTGCACTTGACATATCAGCTACATGACATATCAGCTACATGCTGCACTTTACATATCAGCTACATGATGTCTTATCATTGCGTAAAAAGCAGTGCAGACCCTGTGAGCAGGATGGAGTTCTTCAAGCAATAAGTGGACCTAGTTCTGAGCAGATGAGGATGTACTGCAGCAGATCACCTTGTTAGCAGGAACAGAGGCAGCATGCAGACGAAGATGTACTGCAGAGGATGACCTTGTGAGTAGGAACAGAGGCAACATGCAGACGAAGATGTACTGCAGAGGATTACCTTATGAGCAGGAACAGAGGCAGCATACACTTCCCCACTCAAGGGGTCAGAGTCCAGTCCCACAAAGTGGATGTGATTCACTCCTGGCTCATTCTCTTGCAAGCCTGCTTGGCAGCAAGATATAACCTGATCTAATAATAAGTGGCCTGCCATGAAGATTCTTTACTATGACAAAGCCTATATCTTACAGCCTTTCAGGATGATGCTCAGGTGCATTAGCCTGAGTCATCACTTTAACTCCTTAAGAAAGAACTGCACAACTTCTTCCAATACTCAAAATTTCATACCAGTCCACCCAGTCAACACATAGCACTCAAATAATAATGATGACTTCATACCAGCATACTCCAACACATCTCTGAGCAGCACTCCTCCAAATGTGGCTGTGCCTATTGCCCCAATGTTCCAATCTAAGCCTTTCACCTACAACATGCATGCATTGATGTTCTAACGTTGCATCCATAACCCTCACCTACAATAGACATGAATCTCATTATATGGGTCTTTGATGGATCTTAAATGGACAGAGAAACAGTACAAACACAGCTGCATTTACAAGCTTTACTTATCCTATCAATTTATTGCCAACCATACACATGAGGCATCATTCGACTTTCAGTACAGACTTCTAGACAATTGTTACAATGAGCTAAAACCCTAGACCCTGAAACAAACAAACTTTCTCTCACTGGCTTGATTTCCTTCATCTCACTACGCCTGTTGCCAGCACACTGGGGGAAGGAAAAAGGAGATCGCATATGAGTCCTCCATCTTTTCCTGAAGCAATAATGTCATGGCTGAAATCAATTAGAATCGGAGCATCTCTAGATCTCACCTGAATTGTGGTTGAGATTACGTGCTTCTTGAACTTTGTCTGGAGCTCCTCCATTGTCAGCTCAATAGTCCTCAAACCCTCACCCTACTCGCAACATTATGAGTACATTACATGAGATCCTTGCAGTAAGCCTGCACATGCATCCTTAGGACTCAATCAGCATACATCATGACTGCGACCTCTGTCATGTCATGCTTGCCTTAATTTTCAGTTTCCAAGCACTTGCATCCACTTCAGGGACTGGCAGATGATTGCGGACGTAAAAGAGATCAGTCGGTGTTATAATCTGCATATCAATACATAAAATACGGTAAGAGGATAAATGATTTGTGTATTCAGACACTACAGCAGACGAAGGATGTTGTCCTTCCACACAATATCCACACAATATCCACTATGAAATTGATCATGCTTTTTTGTCAAATAACAAAAGATTCAGCATGTCCTGTCTCTCCAATGTAGCAACAGGCACCACAGGCTTAGCATATAAAAAGTTCTGCTTTAGTGCCACCACGAGAGCTACCTCTTCCAATTATACTTCACATCACAAGTAGTAATTGGCAGATACGCCAGTCTGAGCCATCCAATAACTTCCAAGAACATGGGCATTCAGACCTGTACACATGACCACCTGTATACATGACCACCTGTATACATGACCACCTGTATACATGACCACCTGTACACATGACCACCTGTACACATGACCACCTGTATACATGACCACCTGTACACATGACCACCTGTACACATGCCCACCTGTGCACATGCCCACCTGTGCTGCAAGGAGTGATCCGGGTGTCTCAGCATTACAGGGTTTTGCTGAGCGTGTTATGAGGGCTGGATGGCGGGGAGGCTCATTCTTGAAGGGGTCTTCTAGGGCTTTGCCTGCTGAGGCAGCCTCACCTCCTGCCAGCTTTCCCACTTTGTACTGCGCAAGAATGGAGCGCACCTCGTCCTTGTTGTGCTGTTTGTACATGGCCCAAAAAGGCTCTAAGGCACAAGTACGGGAGAAAGGAGGGGGGTGAGGGCATAGTTTATAAGCTCAGATCTTGTTTTAAATAGCATAAGCTCAAGCAGCCATCCCATACTTTTCTTTGATAGAAGCTATGTATGCTATGCTGATGAGCAATATCAGAATAAATGATCTTCCATACCTTTCTTACTCACCAATAGACCCTCCTGCTGCAAGCATGATTTTAGCAACACCTCCAGGATGAGCCTAGTGGCAGGCCATGAAAATAAAATATCAGGGATATTAAGAAAATAATATTCCTCACAGTGACTACTAGAAGCGACTGTCACCTCTATAAATTCAGTTATGTCGTACACTTCTCCTTTGTATGTGATCCAGATTCCAGACTTTAAATCCCGGTGTTCTGCAACTTCCTGCAAGGAAAAGTTGAGGAAGGAGGAAGGAGTCTTTTCAGTATGATCCCTGCTCTATTTGTGAGAACAGTTGACTGCAGTATTGGTCAATACAACGTTTTACAGAGGATCATTTGACTGATTATTTGAACTAGCACTACTCTTGGAAGTGCCATCCGTGGCTTGTGCTTCAGAGCAGCGCACCATAACAGACTTGTGCGGGGTCACTGCATTAGTAGGGGGGTCACTGCAGCCAGCTCTTACATGGCACTAAATGCACTGTATTCTCATTGACAATTAATCCTTGCCTACTTTATGATTTGTAGACCTTCAAGAGATTTTGGGCTGTGCCTTTAAACTGTGTTGGGATGTACCTGCATATCTCTAACATACATAGCATAAAGCATGCCCACCTCTACAGTGAAGGTTGGTAGGCCTGAATCATCAGCATTTAGGAGTCTGCTAGTTGCTGGAGACGGGCATGATGTTGCATCTGCTGGGGACTTCATCTCGGGAACCGCACCTTGTAACTGTTTTGCATTTACTGGCTGGCAGCAGATAGCATAACTCGACAACGCTCCAACGACAGAAAGTGCAGCGAAAACTGCACCCTTGTTTTGTGAAAAGAATGCCTGCTCTCCTTCAAACTTGCTGGACGTGCCATATAGGCCGATTGCCCTGTAAGCTGTAAAACCGACACTAGGCTGGTCAAATAGGGGCCTTTTTAGACATGCTAAGATTCGAGACTGCATTACGATCCTTGGTTGAGGTACATATATTCCTAGCAGAGTTTCGTCATTATGATCTCAATTATTTTCAGGATTTTTTCAGTTCGTTCGGATGACTTAGCGAGACTACTTGATTTGTGACATGCAAAGAAATATCTTAGGGTAGGGGTTCAGGGCTTGATAACTCTATCTACGTGGCCTCGACTCTAGTAAACATCAACATGCTCGTAGACAACCGAATTTATCAGCACGGTCTCCGGAAGTCTGTACATCATGTCGCTAGCTCAAGCCGTTGTAAAATGCAGGCCCAGAGGCGTCTTCTATCCTCAAACGTTGTCATGCTTGATGGAGACGTAGATACTTCGGGCTCTGTTCCTCATGAGGAGCAGGCATCGGATAGCTTATCAGTTTCTACCTCAAACCCTGCGTTACCTTACGTACCAGCGTTCAAGCATCATGATGTAGTTTACGGCACAGTATTATTCTCAAATCCTAGAGGCTCCCGTACCAGCGTCATGTATCATGATGGCTTGCTAGGGTAAGCGCACTAATCTGAGCACTCTGAAGAGCATGTAGCTGAGCTTGAAGCTCTGGTGGCAAATTAATTATCAAATTAATCAATCAAATCTGCAGCATCTGTAATGGTTCCATTTTTTTTACATGGACCCATATCCTTGCAGGCACATGCCAGTTGATCAGTGTCCTCTTCTGCCCGAGGAGTGGTCTGGTTTTAATACAGCTTCACTCTCTACCCATAGAAGACAAATTGGTCAGGAACATGCACATCGTATCCCAGTAGCTTCACACATGCAGCTGGATGTGGGGGTTGTACGCCCTTTTAAAGTACGATCCATTCTTCAAATACCCCCAGTGTGCTGTATTAATCCCTCGACTGTATTCTACACTGGAATTTTTTAAATCTGGACATCTCTTGTTCTCTCTTTCAGCTTGAAGCTAGGAGCTTGCGTACTGCCTGTTTCTTGCAGGACCTAAAAACCCTTAACACACTGTGTGATGCCCCCACTCCTCCAGTATTCACTCTGCATTCTCAGTGCGTCTGGTGCAAATTACTCTGATGCATTTGAACACAGGTCATCTCTGTACCTCAAGACATGCAGATTGGAGGGAGGGGTCCTCTTCTATCTGCATACCAATATGATAGAGACATGTTGTGGGCGCGAATATCACAATTCTATGAATTGTGTGTAGAGGTAAGGACACTCCACAGGCGCAAGCATTGTCATGCAGGTTTGTGTACCTGTATTACAGAGGGGCCACAACTCATTTGAAGTGCTACATGCCTTATCACCCTGCCATCACTGACCTCATCACTCTTTCATCACTGACCTCATCACTCTTAAATCACTGATCTCATCACCCTGTCATCACTGACCTCATCACTCTGTCATCACTTCCAACATGTTGAGTTCCTCTCAAGTTTTAACTCAAGGCATTTAAAAGTGCATGAACAAGTTCTTGATGACTCATTTAAAAGTGCATGAACAAGTTATTGATGACTCATGAACAAGTTCTTGATGACTCATGAAAAAGTTCTTGATGATTCATGCACAAGTTCTTGATGACTCATGCACAAGTTATTGATGACTCATGCACAAGTTATTGATGACTCATGCTCAAGTTATTGATGACTCATGCACAAGTTATTGATGACTCATGCGCAATCTCTCTTTTTGTGCTACAGGATAATCTTGTATTCAAAGTACGAGTAAAAAGTTCAAACCAGGGAGGATTGAATGTTTCCTTCATGGTTCCTCTAGGACTCAATGGGTTTGTGCCCAAATCACACATCTCGAGGAGACCTGGACTGGATGTTCATGAGGTGTGATAGGGAAGCGATAGTTCATGTTGTCATCCTGTTCATATGTTGCATGATGCCAACAGCAACAAACATATTTATTCACTGTTATCTTAGAGATTCTTTTAATGAAAATGAGAACAGTTTACAATGAACATGGAACAAATAAAAGTGAAGATGGTGGAGAACATGATCTGACCGAATGTGATGGCAGCTGTCTCTTATGATGACTGCAGGCTGTGGAGTCTTTGATTGGAACTGATATTGAAGTGTCAATGTTACAAATGGAGCCTTACAAGTCTATCAAGATGTCAGAGATCAATGCCAGCTACAACAAGTTGAAACCAGGGAATGTGATATTGGGACGTGTATCCAAGGTATGTTAGACTTACATTCCTTTGAAGAACACGCACCAAACGATAAGCTAATAAGTTGCCGAATTACAAATTGTGATTTATAGATACTCTATTGATTGAGAGCTGTAGTGCTATATGCTAACTCATTGGAACTCATGATCATGATGGTTATTTTCTCCTCCTCACATCAGGTCACTGCCTCAGCTGCTTTTGTAAGTGTACAGGGTATGGATGTTGATGCTATCATCTTCCGAGCCTTCATCAGCAGTGATGTTCCACAGCACCCCCAGGTATGTTGCCTCTTAGCAGGTGTCGTTGCAAGTCTCGCACTGCCATCAAATAGACCTATCAAAAGGCCTTTCTAGACCAATGTACCTCACATATCCCCTCTCATGTCAACTCTGTTGATTTTTTTCTTAAATTGGTCATTCGCATGTCCATGATGATATTAGGAATGTTAATTTCTTCAAGATTTTATATGCATGCGAATAAGACATCAAGTATTGATGGTAGGGAAGTCATTGTTCGGCCTCAAGTTCTGTATATATAATATGTCACAAATGTCTGTGCTCGTAGGAGGTCTTGGAAACAGGGGAGTTTGTGTATGCTGTAGTCACCGAGTGCAATGACAACAAGGTGAGGCTTTCTACGCACTTGCTAGAGCAAGAGTATGGCGAAATGAGGCGTTCAAAGCAGGCTGTATTTCAGAGGGCTGCAACAGGTCCTAAGGCTGTGAAGCTGCCTCCGGCACGTGAGCTGATGAGAATGGCCAGGCAGCATAGTGGTGTAAGAACGACAGACAACTACTCAGACAATCAGCAAGGTGCTCCAATACGCTATGACCGTTTTAAAGAGAGTAGCTGGCGAGAGGACAGATATGAGGAGCGTAGAAGCAACAGTCCTCAATTTGACAACTCATTTGATGAAAATGACCAAGGAAATGGGGGACACTCTGAGGGGCGATCTGGAGAGAGGTATCATGATCATGGTCATGGTTCTGGAAGAGGTGGAAGTACTGAACGTTTTTCTGATTCTAGGTCAAGAAGACGTTCTACATCAAGATGGTGAAAAGCTAATATCTGCGTAATCCAGCAAGTAATGATGACTGCTGTAGTGCTGCTGCATCTTCAGGACGTAAGCGCAACTTCAGTTACTTCAGTATGAATATACACATTGCTGGGGCGTGTATCCATGATGACTAACCTCGTTGCAAGTAGGGACAAAGAAGTGTTTTTTCTGTTGAATGAATATACCTACGACCTACTTCTCAATGTCTTTCAGTTTTCTTCTTTTGCCTTGATGTTTTCAAAATCTTTTTTAACTTAAACAATTTGAAAGGCATTCCCAAGGAATAAGGATATGTTAAATTGTAGATGAGAATTTTCAGATTTGCTAAGCAGATTACGGAAGAGTAACGACAGGCAGATTTGAAGGTGACGGAAGTTGAAGTGTAACATTCTGTCAAAAACGCTCGAGAGTAGGTAGCCCTGGAAAATTTTGTTTCTACACCTATTACAAGTTGCTTTTTAAGATGATGGAATGCATATCAAGTAAGTCATATTGAGGACTAGAGCGCGTGTCTACTTGGACATTACAGTACGCGTGAGTACTTTCCAAAGTGTTTACTGGTATCTCTTTTCGCATGTTCTTTGCCATATTCCCCTTCCTAGGCACGGTCATTCTCTCCCCTCAAAAGCAAGCAACAGGACCCAACAATCTGCATGCTGTTATCGATACTATAAAAGAAATGCTGCATTCAGAATCCACTCTTGGACACTTAGTTCGAGGAGAGGAGCCGAAGGAGTCATTCTTGCGCATTGATGCGACTGTGAAAACAACTTTGAGCGCTTATGCTAATGGACATCATGAAGATTGGAATAAGTTTGCATTCTTCCACGAACATCATTACGTGCGCAACTTCGTTGACGGGAACGAGGAATTTGAGCTGATGGTGCGTAAGATTGATTAATACTTCATTAATCCATTAGCAATAAAAGCAGACTATTGCTACTTGAATTATGCTGTTCATTCTGAAAGGGCCGAGGGCCTCTGATGAGCTAGCAGCATTCCTTGTCATATTTTATAATAATACATACTTGTCTCTCTTTTCTTCTGCTAGGTCATCTGTTGGAGGCCTGGCCAAGTCAGCCGTATCCATAATCATGATAAATCTCACTGGTGAGATCTATGCTGGGGCGCGGTACGCTCCTCTGAAAATAAAGACCTGGCCAACCAGTGTGAAAGTCCTTGATAACGCATCCCAATCTAAAGAAAAACCTTGTGTTGAGATAGTAGTAAAAAATATTTACAAGTCACAACGTCAAACAAATCTATATTCTTCTGGCTTTTTCAGTTGGGTAGCATGCCTCCATGGTGAAGTGCAAGAGGTCATATATTCTTCTGTTGCACAACCTGGGCCTTGTAATACTAATGCACAAGATTTAGGTTTGAGCTCACCAAAAAAAGGTGAGCGGCTTGAAAGAATATCATAAATATCAATGAGTTATATTCTTATGGATATGTCAGGATTGTCTTCACTAGTCAGAAAATATTGATTACACTGCTCTATCGTTAGCAGCACCTCTGAGTTAACGGATCTTTTGATAAAGCGAGTGTTAGTCATATAATTAGGCCATCCTTATTCCTTGATGTTGAGCTTATACTCCCTCTACCTCCCAAACGTTCATCAGATGTGAAACTCCCGGGCACCTTGGATTCTTACGTGCCCTGCCCCGAACTAGAAAAGGTATCAGTGAAGAATATCCAACCTGGTCAGGTCACGTACATGAATGATAAGCTGGGCCTACTGCATAGTGTGGGATGCCTGGAGGGCCAACCTGCACCAGGGGCTGTTACCCTGCACCTCTACTCCCCACCTGTGAGTTGTTCATCACCCACCACACAACTGCTCCATTACCTGCATTTCTAGAATTACAAAGTTTGAACCTTAGCATGTCAACTAACCTGGGAAACATTTTTCGTCGTCTCTCAGATCAAGAGGGCAACCTTGTATGATCAAGAGGCCAATGCTGTTATCACCAGGGTTCCAGGTTTTTTTAGTGTGAGGGGGGTAAGGACGTGATGATTGGAGGTTCAAATACACAAGCAAGGCTTGGCTAGGTTCACTTAAATTGGTGCAGCCCTCTATTGCATTGATGAGGTTATGGCTGCTGTTGATATAAATGACCTTTAGGAGGTGATGTACAACATACTGAGGCTGCTGCCTAGATCTTCAAGATGCTGAGAGTTGACATATAACATACAACATGAGACGGTAACACATCAGTTTGAACGAGGTTCCTATATCGAGTATTTTGTTGGTCTTGACTTGGTGATGCTCCTGATATTTTCATCCCAACATTGTACCATATCCCTGCGTTACAGGGTTGTAATGTTAAAGAACTACTGCCATGACTCAAAATCTAATGATAATATCATTGTACTTGTATTTTGTTGCATCCAAGTTATGTGTATGGATTTACAATGTGACTAAAAAACAATATTTTCCCTGAGATGTTCCATAGGTTAGGGCTAGGGTTATGAGCACTGCTGCAGCATCTTTCATATAATCTATTAAACAAATAAGAGCAAGTTAAATCATTTCCTGTGTATGTAATTTTTGAAGTCATTTCAGGCTGTCAGGTAGTGAGCGGTCAGAAAGTCTCCTTGAATACAGTATAAGTAAGCAGTACAGCACACAACCACTGACAGGCTTTTGAAAAAAAGATTTGTTAAAGAGGTCCAAATGTTGTTCATTTGAAGGAGGTGACAATGTACCACATCAGCTAATGCTCCCCCCTATGTCCTGTGTGAACCACATTGTGTTTGTTACGATTAAGCAAGAAATGACTACCAGGCCACAATACACAGCTCAGTCATAACATATCTCAAACTCATGGAACACTTTTATCTCCACCCCTGCTAAAATGTTTTGAGGGATAGTCTGAATGTGCAGATGATCTTCAGAGCCAAATATACAGCCTCAATTGTACTGACATTATTGTCATGAATATCATGCAGTCAATGTATCACACAAATTCACCTAGGTACTTGTGATGAGGAGAAGGAGAATACATCTTGTCAACCATCATCTGGAAGGCTTGTTCGCTATTCTTGACTTGTAAGCTGGAGGCAAACGGTTCCCTCCTGCAGAGACACTTGTCCTATTATGAGGTACTACTAGCACCATCCTTTCAGGTGGAGTGCTGAACCTACTATCCAATAAGGCAGGCTTGTCAAACCCTTTAGAGTAGTCCAACCTGGTCATGATGAACCACTGCTAGCTGCAGTAGCAGTGTGTGTACATCATACAATTAGGGAGCAGGCTTCAACACATGATGATGTGAAGGTACATCAGGATGTGCCGGTCTCACCAGAATTATGGACAACGGCATAGGTGGCAGTAGTAGTAGTAGTAGCTTCATACGATGGCAGCAGAGCAAGTACCAGCAGTCGTCGATGAGGATATGGTGCAGATGATGGAGGGATGATGGAATGAGGTGGTAGCGGGGCCTGTTGTGATATTGAGGAGTCCTCGGAGCACTTTTGAGGAATAAGAGCCAGTTGATAGGTCTGCTGGGAGGTGTGCCAGTTGAAAGAGCTGCTGGGAGGTGTGCCAGTTGATAGGTTTGCTAGCTGGGAGGTGTGCTAGTTGATAGGTTTGCTGGGAGGTGTGCCAGTTGATAGGGCTGCTAGGAGGTGTGCCAGTTGAAAGGGCTGCTGGGAGGTGTTAAGCAGGAGGAGGAAGAGCCTTTATTTTTCACTGACCGTTACCGTCGTAGCTCCAACAGGTAAGAGTATGAAGGATTCATTTGATGGCGGAAGCTTGGACGATGAAGCAACAGGCAAGAGTATGAAGGATTCATTTGATTGCTGTAGACTCCGACTTGTATTGCACCGCATGGCCGGATGCTGTGATAACGATTCTTGCTTTTAGCTCTTGCTTATTCAGAACTAATGTAAGTCTGACATGACACTCATGGAGCAGCAGGCTTTACTACACTAGGCTTATTAAATTTACTTCAAACTTCCGGACGCTATGGTTTATCATGAGCGGCCGCAGGCATCATCATGACCTTCTCTGAAAGCTCATCATCATTCGCTGCTTAGGCTTTGAATCATGAAACCCTCATTCCATGCCAACCACTAAGTCTGCAATAGCTGTAATAACTTTATCTCGTGTTCTTAAGGAGGCAGCTTTAAGGAGGGTACTGCCACTAATATATCAGATAGCAATGTAGAAGAAAAAGAGGCAAGCCAAAATGGCCGCCATCGATTCAAGTGACCTTTCCCCTGTAGGTCGTTTCAGCGACTCAAATTTTACCGACGCTCAGAGCAGAAGCTTTGCTATGCCGTGATAGAATTCGAAGTTAATATTTTTTAGCGACAGCGTCTATTCAACACAAATTCAGTTGCAATTCTCATGGTTTTGTAAATTGGCATTCATCATTAAACCTGTGAGCACTAACTTCTTACAATCCCCTGTTTCTATTTTTTAGCACTCGAGTTCAGGTACTTGAACACAGATTTGCCCCGTCCAGGGGTAGACAAAAGAAAAGGTTTTAGGAAAACCCTGAGATCTTCAAGAATATGTGGCTATTTTGAATGAGGCTTAGGATCATGAATTTTGACACCATTGCAAAGGAGATGATGTGCTCTGATTACCCATCCTTGATGTATGTGTGAAGCAATGTAGTCTCAAACCTGTCTTTAAAAAAAGTCCTACTAAATTTCTCATAAAAATGCTGTGAACTTCTATATGGTACAGCACAAGCATGTGTCAACATTTGAAAATGAAATTGCAGGGAGCTATTGTACTCATGTAAGGCTTCAAACCTGCTGCATCACTTTCAGCATAGCCTCCTTGTATCTAAAAAGATCTGGTTTCATGGGCTGAGCTGTCCCACT
>BEGY01000179.1:0-54214 GCA_002335675.1 Chlamydomonas eustigma | reverse complement strand
GGGAAATTGAGTGCAAGGACAAGGCAGAAATTACAGAAATCAGTGCTGCACGGTTTGCTGATAGTACTGGTTGGGAGGTGCAAGTATTGATGGATGTGGTCAATATGCAGCTGCTGCTTAGAGACATGGAGACGCAGCTGATGAGCGCTAAGAGGCTGCTTCTTTTGCTAGCAGCAAGAGCGAAAGATTCCTATGTCATGGGTAAACTTCATAAATGACATCAAATGTTGTGTGAATCTTATTATTGAACCTTGAGCCACATAGGTTCAGGAAAAACTTTTGACAATTTTATAGAACAGACTAAACAGACTGTCAGACTGATGATGGCTCACAGTTTTTATACGAGAATTTTTGATCATACTGGATGAAATCTCCGTCCTGGATCTACATTAATTTTGTTAATGGCTGCTGTTGATATAAGTGACCATCAGGAGGTGATGTACTAGATGTACATTCACTGAGGTTGCTGTCTAGTCCCTAAACCCAAAAAACTAGGAATTTAAGACGCTGAAAGTTTATACACAATATACAACATGAGACGGCAACACATCAGTTTGAACGAGATTCTTATTTCAGAGTATTTTGTTGGTCTTGACTTGGTGATGCTCATGATATTTTCATCCCAACATTGTATTATTACCTGTTTTTCAGGGTTGTCATGTTAAGGAACTACTGTCATGACTCAAAATCTAATGCTAATATCATTGTACTTGTCAGATAAAATCAAGAGAAGACTGAATGTGCTAAGTGTCCAGATTATGATCTTCAGAGAAAAATGTGCAGCCTAAATTGTACTGACATGTTCATGAATATCATGCAGTCAATGTATTACACAAATTCACCTAAGTACTTGTGATGAGGAGAAGGAGAATACATCTTGTCAACCATCATCTGGAAGGTTTGTTCACTATTCTTGGCTTGTAAGCTGGAGGCAAACGGTTCCCTCCTGCAGAGACACTTGTCCTATTATGAGGTACTACTAGCACCATCCTTTCAGGTGGAGTGCTGAACCTACTATCCAATAAGGCAGGCTTGTCAGACCCTTTAGAGTAGTCCAGCCTGGTCGCAGCATAAAGCCCACTCAAACTTGATGCCTTTGAGACCTCCACCCCAGCCGTATGTGGACGTGCGTAAGGCCCAAGCATCGCCAAAGCAGGGACATGTGAAAAGTGAGGTGTGGAGGCGGTCACAAGAGCTGACTTGAAGCTTGAGATATAACTCTTAGAGAGGAGGACATCTGGAGCTGTAGCTGGGTGAAGACCTGATCTCAAGCCCATCATGCTCCTATCCCAGGAGGAGCCTGCAGTCCTAGTAACCCGAATGCTAATATCTACAGATTTTCTCTCCTGCGTAGAGATGCTCCTCCTTCCCTCCTGCAAAGCTGATGATGTTCCTCTGCTTCCCTGTCGACTATTGAGCATCTGCATTCGAGTTGCCATGCTCACTCTGTCCTTGCTGATCCATGCTATGGACAGATTTGCAGAGGAAGCAGGGGAAACCTCACCCTCATACCACGGTTTCACAAGAGGACTTTCACTGTCCACACTTGTGTCATCATGGTCCATTTCATATTCAGCCTCTAGGATTGGATCCAAGTCTCCTGCTCGGACTGTACTGCCTGGAGTCCAGATGTCTCTGGCTAGAGCATCCCCCTTAGAGGAAGAGGTTTTGAATGTCTGTAGGGCAGAGGGCACTGCCTGTTGAGCGTTTGAGTTAGTTGCTGCTCCTACTGATTGTTTCAAACAGGAAGGAGTCTTAGAAGTAATAGTGCCTGGGAGAAGACTCCAACCACCACCAACTCTCCTCTCTTGACTCCTCCTCAGAGGCTCAGAGGAAGGAGACTCTATCTCAAACATCCCAGAGGCTGCCACACTACTTGCCACCACCCCTGCATGCACCTCCGGGATAGTTGCATGCTTCCACTTCTTCCTGTCCTCTTTTTCACCTGTGACTCCCTTCCTTAAATAATGCAGATTAGCCTCAGGTGATAGCGATTGGATCCCAGGGGTAAGCTGATTGACAGTATGATGAGGGTCCAATGGCTCGTCAGGTACAGCCCCCACCCTAACTGCAGATAAGTATTTCACACCCAGCGGTACATCCGTCCGGTCAGCCAGCTCCTCAAACACCTTCAGCTCCTCCCCTAGAGTGTACACCCTGCTCCGTGGAGGAGAAGCATCAACCTTGGCCAGGAGGCTGAGCAGCTGCTCGCCTTTCTGAAAGTTCAATGTGGGTACTTGCTGTGGATCTGGAGTCCTAACAGTGCTGCTGTACCCAGCAGGGGTAATAGAGTCATCCGCAATCCTCACACTTCTTTGTCTGCCCTCCACCCTTCTCACATCATTTTCTTGCTCTGGATTCAGTACAGCAGTGGAAAGGTGTGAAAAAGGTGTTGCATCACCCTCTGGGATGTCAACCTTTAGTCCCATTGGTGGGACTGAAGAGGCAAGATCCTCCACACTTCTGAGTAAATGAGTAGCCACTGAAGCAGGAGAGTCAGATGCTTGTAATGCCACAGTGGAGTGCCTAGGACCATCAACAGAGCCAACGTCTTGTTTGCCCAGAGTGGCTACAACAACATCCCCCCCGGAAGGTGAGGCACTGATCAGGTCAATGCTCCTTACATCAGGGCCTTCATATCCTTCATCCTCATCCCCATCTTCCTCATCATATCCATGCCCAGTGCCTACACCCTCAACAACATTTCTCCTGACAGCCTCCCCATCCACAGTACCAGCCTGACCAAACTCCTCAGCTATCCGGGCATGCAGGCGAGATAAGTCAGGAAACCATCCAGAAGGAGAGGTCTTCAAAGAACGTCCTTGTTCTTGTCCTTCCAGCTCTACTTGCTTAAATACTGCCTCATCAACACCAGAGGGTGTTATTGATAATATGGACCCAACTATGGGACTAGACGGATGTCCCTGGCTGGTACCTGTCCAAGGCCGATTGGTGCCGCGATGAGACTTTCTGTCAGCAACACAAGCAGCAACAGCCGCCAGTCGCTCCTGGAACAAAACAGGACAGTACAACAGAGGTTTCAAGGAACACTTAAGAGGGCCAACACTCTTTTTTAAATGATGACAGGCATTGATAATAGACGCAAGTAAAACGACAAAGAGATACAACAAAGATAAGAGCTGTAATGAGTTCTGCCCACCAACAACAATACTTACAGACACTTCCGAAGATCTCCCTAGGCTTATAGCTGATTTTACCTTGGTGACACGCTCCCACTCCTCCTCTTTGACCTTCCTTTGCTCCTCCATCTTGGTAACAAACTGCAGGTGCTCCATTATCCTGTCTGTTGCTTCCACTGCACGGTGGATCTGGATCCAAGAGCAGGCAGGATTAAAACCATGAATGAGCGTTTGCCTCCTGAACTTTTAAGCTTAGGTGAAAGCCACATGAGGTCAAAGTTGACAAATAAAATCTACCACAACTGTCGTAACATCTCTTTCTGGTGGAACGCACAACTCTCATGTTTCAAGGCTCTGGTCACCCTGCCCCAGTATGAACCATCTCATATTGATTATTCTGTCTGCATGAAAGTTCACCTGATCCCTATATTCAATTCTCTGGACCTCATCAACACTTAGATCTTTTCACCTGATCCCTATATTCAGGTCTCAGGACCTCATCAACATCCAGATCGTCTGCCGTAAGACCTCCTGGGCGTAACGTAGTGACGTACTGCTGAGCGCCATATGCAGATCTCCCCCTATCCACTACATGGGTGTTCTCAATCTCCATGCTAGCTACCAGAGCAGCCTGTAACAAGATACAAGGCACATCATCAAAATACAAAATGGTGCAGACTTTGCAAAAGCTACTTGTTGACAAGCTGTGAGAAAGCTCTAAATATCCTAAAGCTCTAAAGCTGCAAGCTATATTATCCATGATTGGTTTAAAAGAACATCTCCTTTAGTTGCTCTCACCTGTCTTAACCTCACAGCTCTCAACATCTTCTCCTTTGATGGAGTGGGTACCTTGGCAATAACACGAGGCTCTGGAAGCTTCTTCTCCCGTACAAACTCTAAGACATGTGATTGAAACCACTTCAGTGGACCCACTGAACTAAATATTTTGCTGTACCTCTCTGTTGCTCACTCGCTGGTCCTGAAGAGACTGTCTGAGGAGGCAGCAGGTGTACATAGAAGCTCACCTCTGTAAGCTTTGACAGTGTATGAGGATTCTAATTCAGAATGAAGGGATGACTTTCTCTCGTTCAGTTCGTTCCTCCGCTTTATCTCATTCAGGGAAACAGCCCCCAACTTGGTAAGCAATGTTTCATTGTCCTCCGTTCTGAAAGTATGTACAAATCTCAGATACACAGTAGGCACTTATGGAACATGTCAGGCCTCTGAATTGTCTAAAATTCATGCAGATGGTGATACCTTGTCATTTTGCATGAAACATGTGTCTCAAGCGGCATGGCATCAAGCACTGGGACATCCTCTCACCCTGGTTTATAAATAATCCTCCATTCTTCAGGGGGCATGTACCAAGCGCCATATCTCTTAACTGTATGACCATGCTGGTTTCCGGACGTATTGGGGTTGCTGTCCCATTTTGTCTCTACTGGTACAACGTCGCGACTGCCACTAGACCAGAGCTCGTCCATTGATATACAAATTCCGGAAAGATATGACTATTGTGTCGATGTAACGGTGATGCTTGAAATTGAAATCCTTAGAATATGTAGGAGTTTATAGACATGAAAACTCCATAATTACAAAATATTCATTATAATCTATTAGAGGGGTGGTAACATAGGGAATTGTGGCCAAGCGTGTGGGTCAGTCAAAACTCAGTTAGCATGGTATATTAGAACAGATGCAATCTGTAAATACTAACTTCGATATAGCATTGGGCTGACGCTGCGACGTGCATAGGTGTGCACTACGCCGTACATTTATAACTACACTTCTCAAATAAATTTATAGGATTTCCACATATTTGGATCATTCGTTTTTAATTAAAGAATAAATAAGATGGTTATGCTGTGATGTCTGGGGCAGGTCCGTTGGCTACTTCAAATTGGAGCAAGCTTGACATATCTGAAGATTCTGTACACAAAAAAGCGAGAAATCTTGATAAATATAGAAAGGAGGTTGAAAGGATCTTGAAATCGGTATGACTGTTTCTGTTTTTGTGAACGATATATTTAAATGACATGAGATCTGGGAGTTCTTCCAGGATAAACCCCGTAAACCTGACTTACAAGCATTTAAGAATCTTAACAAGGAGCTCACCCCTCGAGATGTATATGGGCATATACCTGGGGTGAACATTGGAGAGAAGTTCAACAACAGGGGTGAATTAGCTATTCTTGGCTTGCACCTCCGGATTCTTCAGGGCATCGATGGAAGGTATGACTGCAGAGTATCTCAGCTGCCTCAAGGAGTAAGTGGCATTTACGCTCATTGAGTTTATAATCCCTATGTACTTGCAGCCCCGACACCAAGTCTGGGGCATACGCCATATGCTTATCCGGAGGATACAAAGATGATGAAGATGAGGTGGGCTTCCAGTGTCTTCAAGACACAGCAGGTTGTCTAGCAGTGTTAATAAATTTATGTTGTGCATCATCATAATTGTATGCTAGTTTGCCATGTCCTCTGACTTCCCTGCTGATTCCTCAGGGCACCACATTTTGGTACACTGGGCAAGGGGGGCAGGGCGATCACGGAGTGCAGGTTTGTTAATGCATGCCTTGATCTTCACTTGCCTCTTTCTAAAGATAAGACAACAGAGTTGTTTTTAACATGACTTTCAGGTGAAAGATCAGGAAATGGTTAAAGGAAACATGGCCTTAAAAGTGAGCTCTGAGACGCAAATGCCAGTGCGTGTGGTTCGTGGAACGCTGAATAATAAACAGCTGCAGTATGTATATGAGGGCCTGTACATTGTCAAGCGCTATGAAATGGTGGTAAGTTTTTTTTATCTAATAGATTTACAATAAAACCATTTATCATTTGTCATTATGAAACCACATGGGCTGTCCTTAACATGTTTTATGTAAATAACTACTACATTGTTATTTGATATTGTTTCGTTCTGAAGATCACCTAAAAATCCATAGAATAGGTTCATCTATTCATTAAGTCCATTCTCATAACCTTCCTTTCATAGCCCTCCTCTAATGGCCCGCTAGTAATCAAGTTTTTGATGGAGGGCATGCCAGGCGAGAGCACAGCTTCTGTCAAAGTGCACTTCAACTGCATGTTCAAAAGGACAGGTGCAAGGTGAGCTGTTGTGTGGAAATAAGGTTGAAAATGAAGGATGATATGTGAAAATTTCAAGGAGAGATTCAAATTTCATTATGCTTTGCCTCTACAGTATTCATTTGATTCGTGATTTTTTTGGCTGCTACGGTATATCCTGGTTCACCTCCGTTTGTTTGAACTCATTCAGGGCTATGCATGGTAGGAAGCTCGCAGCCAAAGATACTGATGAAGAAGATTATGATGATGTTATCAAAACTGAAGGAAGTTCCAAGAGGAAAAAAGTGAGAGATACCTCTAAGCAGATGTCAGAAAAGCAGCTACAATTGAAGAAGAGGGAAGTTGTGCTGGAAGAGGAGCGGAAGGTGATCATGCACTGCGCTTTTATCAGTGTGAACATTATGCCTCTGAACTACCTGCAAAAGTGTGCAGCTCTTTGTATCTGGAAGCAGTGTGACAGCTTATTGCTTTAGCAACATGTCAAATATGAACAAAAATTAGTGTTCCTTGTACCCTCGACACGCCCCTGATATTTTAGAGAAGACGATATTTAAGCATCCCTCCTTGAAAACCCAAACTTTAATGAACTCAGATGCGACTGTCTGAGATTCGTGGCATGGCTGGAGTTGTGTTGGAGGACATCAGTCATGGGTTAGAGAGACTTCCCATTCCTCTCATCAATGAAGTCAATGACCGAGGCTTGCCTCCCAGTTTTATGTACGTTCAAGACTACAAGTTTGCTCCTTTGGTGGAGGAGCTGGTGAGATCTAGATGGTGCACCATGTTCATTACTGCCTGCATGTGTTATGCATCTGAGTACCTCAATACAATTGCATTTAAATTTGCAATTTTGTATGAACGCATTCAGACCTTTGACTTCTACAAAGGAGGAAATAACTTGAATAAATGTTCAACCAAAGCTGAAGTCTTGGTGACTGTGATCAGGTGAGGCCCATACTGGAGACGGAAGAACAGCGCATGCTTCAATTCATGGGAGGAAAAGCCTGTGGGATTGCATACAATCGCTTGATTATAAAAAAACAGGCTGCTGCACCCACCTCCTCTTCAGGAGCGTCTGGCATCCTGATGGAGAAGAGAGAGGTGTGTACACACCAGGTCAATAGTTTGCTCTCTATTGCACTTCACAACACATTACATCATGCACACTGCTGACTGCGTAGTATAGAGATATTCAAGAATATTATCCCTGAAGTTTCAACTGGTTGCTTGATACTAGAGCTTTCCAGGTTGCTTGATACTAGAGCTTTCCAGGTTACTTGATACTGGAGCTTTCCAGGTTGCTTGATACTAGAGCTTTCCTTCTGTTTTAGCAGATTCCACCTTTGAAACTTCAAAATGAGAGCTTCTGGAGACCATCTTATGCTGACTCATTTGACCCTTTTTTTAATGTTTTGTAGTCTCCCTTCAACTACAACTCGAGCCAATTGCTGAAGACCACTGACTGCCTTGGAGTTCATGAATGTGATAACAAGTGCAAGTCCAAGGATTGTGAGAACAACAAGCAGGTGAAAGACTAGGGACTTGTTGTTGGAGTATGGATCTCATGCAATGTGACTGTAGTGTCAACTTTTGTTACCTCTATTGTCAACTCTGCCGAACTCACTTTCATTACAGAAAGAAAGATTACTCCCATTAATTCACAATTTTATTTAACAAATGTGAAAGACGCAATGTGACTGTAGAATTACTGGTGGAAAGGATCCTGTTGACCTCCTTCAATGTTGGCTGACAGGTGACGCGAGGTATCAGACTGCCCCTAGAAGTGTACATGACTGTCAGCAAGGGCTGGGGTGTCAAGTGTGCTGACAAGATCCTGGCTGGGTCCTTTGTGTGCAGCTACATTGGTGAGAACGAATGATAAAGAATGTGCACAAGATGAGCAGTATTGCTGGTGTTGAGAACGCCATTTAATTGTCTAGTGGTTAAAAGCATTGACTACTTACACATGATGTACCTTTCTCATTAATCACTGAATGGAGGAGTCACTATGATGGACAGGAGTCAACATGCTTATCTTCAGCCTCCATGTTTGTTTTCATACACATAGGAGAGGTAGTCACAGAGCCTATGGCAGAGGTGCTGGAAAATGATGAGTACATCTTCTCCATGGAGCACTTCACTGAGCATATTTTCCAGGTCTGTTACAAGTCGCCCTCATTGGCGGCAGTCTGATGTCTTAACATTGAATGTTATATCACTCAACATGAGGATTTGCATGAGCCCTTACTTGGTAGTTATTATCCATAATGCAGAGGATGAACGAGGCTCCAGAAGAGTTTCAGGACATTCATAAGCACCGCCTACCCCCCGCACCTCCAACTAACCTGCTTGATCTCCTAACTGAGAGAGTCCATTGTCTTAGACAAAGCCTTGAAAAAGGAAAGAGAAAGGATACAGCTAGTGGAGCGCAGTTACCAGCGGCACATGTCTTGGCTCCTCCCGAGTCAAGTGTGAAAGATGCTGTTTCCAATGTCGAGACCTCGCCCTCAAGCATTGGCCAACATGGCGCAGCCTCACATAATCATGATTCAAAAAGTGAGACATGTATTCTGGATGATTCTTCAAACATTGCTGTGGATATCATGTCCAGCAGTCAGGGTGGTATCAACCATGCAGCAGGTGATGGTGTTGTAGGTCAAAAGATTGGTCCTAGTGATGTTGCACTTGGTGGTGATGCTGTCCTTCAGAGTGCAGCTGGGGCTGATGTTGAAGCTGCCAACGTCACAGAGATCAAAGCTAAGATGAACAAGGAGAAAGTGGAGTCCAACACGACTCCACCGCACTATGTGAATTCTCATGTAGCTGCGCAACACATAAATGCTTGTGATTTAGAGTGTGAGCTCATGCTCAAAGACAACATGGACAGGAAAGAACAGAAGGCAGTAGAGGCTACCACATTTGAATCAATGCAGGAGATCATGGGAGAAGATAGGGTTGAATCAGACAGATGCCAAGTGTCAGCACATGAGCGACTTCAATTTTCTGTTGTAGATGCCTCAAATATTGAACCTGTGCCTGGTTCAAATATTGGTTCGCACCCAATCCAGCACCAGAGCGCTTATGACTTCTCGTCATCTCCTGATGATCGCGAGGCAGCAGCATTGCGGCTTCCATCCAATGAACAGCCTATGAGAGAGCTTCTGGCCATTGACGCCGCACGAATCAGTAATGTGGCAAGGTTCATCAACCACTCCTGCGAGCCAAATCTGATTGTTCAAGTAAGAAACGTTGGGATGAGGTGGTTATCATGAGCACAGCTTTCTTGTCTTGATCATCCTTTCTGTACTCAGATGATCTGCAGTGATAGATGCTTTATCACCTTGAGATGAGGATGAACATCAACCCCTTCTGTACATGTACATGAAAATATATCGTCCTGTACAGAAAATCTTTTCTGCACATTTTTGGGGGCGTGGGTTTTTAATGAATGACTCCTTTGCACAACTTGTAGCCTGTTTTTGCCAAGAAGTGCCGGAGCACCTTGCTGTACTACCTTTCAATGTTTGCTTCTCAAGACATACCAGCTGGAGAGGAGCTTACGTATTCATATGGCAGCAGTATGACTCACATTGTTAATGCATGCCAGTGCGGTGCTGCAGCTTGCATAGCCAAGACACAGACAACTGTTGAACTATGAAATAAATGCATGAACTAAAACGGAGGTTTGGACTGAGCTTGCTCTGTAGTGGTCTATTAGAGCTGATCTTAGAATAGACTGCATAATGTGTGCAGTTTCGATTTATTCTTATATATGCCTGAACTTCAATTCTTGTCAGCCATCTGGTATGGATGATTTGAAATTTCGAATTTCCTCACTCCGTAATGTATGCAATCCTCGCATTATTCGTAGTTGCATTTGACGACTAGAGGATTAACATACGAAATTCAGTGAGCTTTACAATTCTGTGAAGAACGCTTAATTCTTGACGAAACCGATGAATACTAATGTCTTCAACTAACGCTGTAGAAGGAAAAGCCTTCAGCTCTTGTCCAACAATTCCTAGAAGTGACATGAACAAAACTAAAAAATACAAAACTTTTAAAATCCTTATTCTGCTAGTCTCTCAGGGCGTCGCGTTAAGCCTCCCACAAGCTGATTATAAGTCTGATTATGCCTCATTAAATGTTGGAGAAATCCAGCTCAACAAACTTTTAATTGTTCAAGGGTGAGTTATCCTTTAACAAGGTCAAATTATTTGATTCAAAAACACACTGCCTGTGCAGAATTTAAAATATATAATTCTGTTTCATTTAAATGCAGCAATCTTCCCAGTGGCCATAGACTCAGAAATTTTCAATTTATAACACAACTGAAGATGACAGGATCCTACCTGACATCCTCAGTTTTGTCTGCTTTTCAAAATAAAGCAAGATACAAAGAGGACTTTGTGCTCACAGAGAACAAGGCTGCCAAAGCATTAGGCTTACAAGCTGATGAGCTCTCTCACAATGGTTCATGTGGCTCAGTGGCACCTTCTCTACGCTTCTACATCCTGGTGTCCTTACCAACTGAATTTCCGGGTTTTTTCCCCAAGCGGCCTTCATACCCAAATTCGAATTTGAAGAATCGTGGATCCGTTAGAAGCTCAAAGAAGCGCTCTGGGCTGTGGCTGACAGTGATGGCAAGACAGCGAATACAATCATCTGAACAAGAAACTGATACTTGCAGATCTTACTCTCAGCATAATGACAATTGCAGCCAGTCAACTATGGCTATTACAGTTCATGTTACAGGCAAGACCCATTCTTTCATTGACTAGATATTGCTTAAGTATCAAAATTGGTCCAACAACACTTTTTACAAAGAAGCATCATAGGTTTTTGTGCTGGGTCCCACCAGGTCACAATGTACAGCTTCCAGACCTCCCTGATCTTTGGTTAGCAAGACAGCAAGTAGCTTCTGTGTCTTATAATGCATCTACACATCGTGACAAGCGAGAAGAGCAGCAAGGAGGTGTCAACCAATGGGCACTTGTAGATCCCTCCGGGGAGCTGACGTTCAGTCAAGAGGTAGCAGATCCTGCACCTGCCAGACTCTCATTTAACACATCCTCTACATTGTCCTCTGAGGTGGAGATCAATCCAGACATTCAAGAGAGCAGCTACACACACTCCAATCTTCACAGAAATGACAGCTCACTTTCTCAGATGCATGTAAATGATGATCATGCAGAACCTGGGTTAAGGAAGGAGGAGGATGCAACAGTGCAAGTACGTCCAGTATCATATCAGCTGTCTGTCAAGAAGAAAGGCTCATGTTCAAACCTTATCAACAACACAAAGCATTACATCTATAAAGATAAGGTTGAGGATTTGGAGCCTCAACTGCTCTCGGCCTCATGTAGAGATGAGCAAGGGGGGAGCCAGCGGACTAGCTATGAGCACAGAGCCTATGGCACAGGAAGTGAATGGGATCAGCAAGGGGGGAGCCAGCGGGCTATTCATGAGCACAGAGCCTATGGCACAGGAAGTGAATGGGATCTCAAAGCCTATTCACACACTTGTCAGAAGCCTCCAACTTTGACAACAACTGCTCAAACATTCTTTGGGACTGAAGCCTTATACAGAGTCATTGCCTTTGGCATGCTGTTTGGATTAGCTGCTGTATTGGCAATGGTTGCTAGAATGAGAAGGATGTATACCACAGGTGGTTGCGCTCCTGCCGTGTCAGCATCAGATCCTGTCACAAGTCCTATAAGTACCATGCTGCCAACCATTGATCAGCTCTGTCCTGCTATGTCAATAACAGATTCAAGCAAGGCTCCAGTACATGACCTGGCTCGCAGTTCTCATCAGCAGCAGCGCCAGCTCAGCAGCAAGGTCTTCCTCAATGAAATCATCACCCCTCTAGTGGCTGTTGCATTGTCAGACGATCATCTGGTTGCTTCTTCTGCAGTTGAGCAGGACTCGCTGCCCTGCAGGCCTTTGAATCAGAATATGCCGATTACAGACTATGAGGCCTTCTGGAACTCATGCCCTAGAAGAGTCCTGTCTGCAGCCTTCTCCATGGTTGCTTCTTCAAGCAATAAGGGTAGTAAGCAGGACTTAGGACTATGTACCAGTCAGGGTCAGTCTGTTAACACATTGAGATCCATTAGACCTGATGAGCAGCCTTCTAACTCGATGGTTCACAGTGACTGCCAGCCTGATAAAGAGCTTACATGTCATGGCGGGGATGCATTCTCTTATCATAGTGAAAGCATAGAGAAGACAGCGACAAGTAGCAGCGGTGCATGGACTCGCGATGAGCAAGGCCGATTGGTGAGACTGGGTGCACAAAACCAGTCTCAAAGCGATTTGACACTCTCACCCAGTCCACATTCTCAGTATATGAAGTCACCATATGCAAGAAAGGAGCCTGATGTACCGTCTAAATCTTAGGATGTCAGTAGGCATAGTCTCTGACGCTGGCTGTGCACAGCATTATTTTGCAGTACTTCAAGTTATATACTTTTCCGGTTAGGACGGAAGTATACAGTTTTGATATCATCAATGACACGAAATCTTGTCTTCCTACTTTAGTACAAATCGTTACTTCTAAAGATGCAGGAAAAGTTACAAGAAGCAAACTCAAACCCAGAAACGGATATACCTGTAATGGAAAAACGTAGCATTTATGTGTAATAAATTTTCCGGGGCGGTTTAAACACTATCTCCAAAAGCATTTCCATGCTTGCACCTCACATCAACGTATCCAAACATCCCATGCAGCGTGACCAAAAGATATACAAACACAAAAAAAGAGGCGATGAAAATCTAAAAAATTTTAGGGATGAGACTCTCGTTTCAGAAAAGAAAAGCCAATCCATCTCAGCAATCTAGTGCACTTGTTGTCCTAGACATCAGCTGTGAGAAAGTCAGCTCGCAACTGCACTTTCTGGCCCATCTCAAAGGCTGGTAGTCCCTTGTATGGACATGATGCACACCTGAAAGCATCCCCCAACCCACACTGCATGGCAACAGGTGCAAAATTTTCATGACGATACAGGTTAAAAACAATTCACAGCAGCAAACAAATGAGATTTTCAGAAATTCAACACAACGTAGGCCTCAGAGCAGGCTTCAAGCAATTACAGATTGCGGACATGACAGGACACATTGCATTAACATCTAGTCAAAATTCTGTGTGTTGGAACATCATCTTGCGTACTCACACTGCCACAGGCTGACTGAGGGTTCTCAAGCATTTCAGGTGTCAACTTGACAGCCTGCTCCTCCATTTCAGCTCTTCCGCACGTGCAATTCTTGCATGCTTTCTTCCCAGATTTCCCAACATCACAATCATCTAAAGCAATCCCTGGAGAATGAAAGATGTGAGTAGCAGAAATTGTGTTGGCCAGCGATCCGATGCCTTGAAGGTGAAGAATCCATTGCATGTGAGCAACAATTTATACAATGAAAACTGCATTAATACTCATCTGAATCTGCAAGTACGGCCTTTCACCCTCTCGCATAAATATGAGACAGATTCACGATCTGGGGCTGGAAACCCCGAACATGAGTATTGATTATTGTAAACTAAGACGAGGAAGTCCTCAGTCTTGACAAAACTATAAGTCAGCTCTAAGAACTATCGACAGGTATCGTGCGTACAACATATCTCACTTTCAACAGGTCTTTTGTCCTCCTCAGTCAGCAGCTCCTCATCATCCATGAGCTCATCATTATCCTCAGCAGGATTTAGTGCCCAGGTCTTTGGTGCACTAGTTACAGATTCTGGAGCGGGCGTTGCAGAGGAGGCTTTCGGCTTCAAGGAAGCCTTTGCTCCCAGCCAAGATGGTTTTATGGCTGTTAGCTTCAAAATGATCCATTTGAAAGTTATACTTGAGATTTTAAAGTCTTCTTACAGATGTTGTAAACATCGCACGTTTCTAGGGTTATGAGGCTAAGGTGAGACTCGATGCATGAGAGTGCTCACCAGGGAAGAGGGCTTAGTTAGAGGTCTATGTAGAGGACACATTTACTTACCAATAGCTGTCCTACATGTTTCTCTGCCTTGCTTTCAGTGAAGCCACTCAGAAGTAAGTCCTTCTTTATTTCCTCTGCCCTCTCAGCATTCTGTTACATAAATGAATTGTCAATTGAGGACATAAGGCTCCGCAGCTTAAAGCATGTACGATATTAACGGACCAGTTTGTCTTCATAAACGTAGAATCTAGATCCAGGGGCTAAGGCCTTTGCAATATTTCCAAATATTTCTCGACAGTTCTTTTCAGAGGTAGAAGCACAAAGAGCCGCTGAATAGTCCGAGCCAGAGGCTGAAATAATTGAGCTTGATAAAGTCATTGAAGGGGGCAGCAGCCCCTCTTTGTAGAGGAATGCATCAACTAATGCCCAAGGTAGCTCGGCGCCAGGTACAACTGTAATTAGAGACTTAGTCATATTGTTCTTCAATGTATACCATGTTGCCACGCTTTGTTAATAAGAGTTCACACAAATATGAAATTTGCAACCTTGGATGCCACGATGTTATACATCGTATCTCTCCTAGACTGCACTGAATTCACCATGTACTATCAAATTTTTTACTTGAACGGCGATATATCACTCCCTAATACTCAGCATGGATTTCAACGAAGACGGAAGCGTTAAGGACCCCGCAGCTTTCCGTGCGCTAATACGTGGAGATAAGGAGAAGCTGGATAGTATTAACAGCGATGCAGAAATAGCTGCAATTGTGCTTGGAGATGATGACGATGCCCTGCAATCCCTCCTCAAAGCTTTGTTCACTGCAAGTGCCTACACTAGTACCTTAAATGCACTACTTAATAGATTCATTCTTGATTAACTTGCTAAACTTCTCCACTCTCCTGTAGGAGGAGGTAAAGAGGATTGAAAAATTCCGGAGCCGCATGGCAGAGCGCACAATAGATGCGCAGAGGGCATCTGCTACCATACCCAGGTTTGTTGAATAACATCAATCTCAGCACTCAGGGAAAGAGACTGCAAATGTCTGCCTACTTCTTCAATTGTCTCTCTTCTTTTGTTTGTGATTGTCTACTAAATAGTTTGTAGTAGCAGCAGAACCATCTTGGTGTACATATATATCATTCAATAACCAACGTGGAGTAACATCAGGATAACCAAATCTAACTTGCCCCTATGAGCATGTGAAACTGAAACCTTCATGAATATCTATCATGAGCTCCTACAATAAAAGAGCAAGGCTTAGGAGATACTTGATTGTTCTAGGGGATAAGCAGACACTGATGCAAGACGACATAAATCTAACCAGCTACCATACGTTCTCATTTTGCACTCAACAGGGATACTGTGCAGTTATATAAGCAGCTCAGCGAGGCAGGCCTGCAGTATGGACCAGCATTTCGGCTGTTGCGTAATGTGCATGTTCCTGAGTAACAATACGTTCTACTTACTGGCCTGAGTTTCTAGAATCTGTGAATTTTGGTTGTAATTGGACCGTTCCTGTTGCCATCCAACAATCTCTGATGACAGGGTGAAGTATGACGTTGGGAAGATTTGCAAAAATTACGCAATGCTCTGACTTCTTGTTGTCTCTGATCAGTATTAACGTTGTGTAGTCCTTGGATCCGTGATTCAAGCTAGAGTGTGTAGAGAATCTAGCAGAATCATCACGAGTTTGAAAGTGTACGCATGTTGTTAGGAACTGGCAACTTGTTAAAGTTTACAGCGTCTCTCATGAAGCTGATGGATCATCTGCGTAACTATCATCGATCATTATCAAAACATCCGTCATGGGGAGACCCTCTTGCATATCTGCATGCACGGCACCTGCTACCTCTACTAGCAGATCATGATGCGGCACATCCGAATATAGCTTGACCTCCAGCCCAGCCAGGAAGCGGAAGTCTGAGAGTCTCATAAGCTGTTCATATCTGGCCATGCTGGGCGAGGGGCTGAGGCTGAGAAGGCGGAGCTGAGTGAGGGCAAGTAATCCCTCCACACTCAGTAGCTCCTCGTAGGGGGTCACCAATGACAACTTCCTGAGCCGAGTGAGATGGCTGAGAGAGGCCAAGTCTAGAGAGCTATGGAGCAGTCTCCAATCCTGAGAATGATATTGAGCTCAAGCTAAAAGAACAGAGGCTAGTTTCATAGCAGCTTCTCAGGTAATGCACTTGTGACTGAAAGTGGTACCTCATAATACTACAGATCATCAATCTACAATAACAGTATATGCAAATTCTGTCACCAAGACCTTAATGGGAGAGGTCAGAGGTCATGAACTTAGGTTTACCTGATGAGTGTAGGTGATCTCTAGCCAGGATAAGGAGGGCCATAACATTGCCAGGTCAGGGGCATACACAGCTGTATCACAATTGTCCATACTTAGCCACTCCAGTGTGGGGGCTTTAGAGAAGATTGTGAGATCAGGCAAGGAGCAGCTCTTGAGGTGTAGGTGACAGAGCGATGGCATGGTGCTGGTGCTGCCCATAGGGGATGGCACCACACTCAAGTTCTGTTGTGAAAGATAAAGATGAACATCAAGGAGGAATGACATCAAATCTATCATACTCCAAGCTGCCTTCAGCATTTCTGACATGTAAGTGCTACTCATATCCTCCAACTGACATGTAAGTGCTACTCATATCCTCCAACTGGCTTTTGGACTATTGCAACATGAATGGTCTCTCACCTGCAGCGTCAGGCTGGTCAATGTTGATGGCAGACAGTGTAATCCCAACCTGGCAACTGGGTCATCCTGGTTCACACTCAAGGTCAAGCTCCTAAGTGTGGACACACTGGAGAGTGCGGACAAAGAGGAAGGGTGAGGTGCTAAGATAAGACCTTGCCAGTCAAGATGTACCAATTGTTTGAGGTGCTGAGACAGGATCTGGATCCCAGCAGGTCCTAGAGAACAGCTGTCATGACTCAATAAGGCGCCATCTGCATTGCTGTTGCTGACCTGGATCTCCTCTCTCACTGACAAGTGAGTGAGAGCCAAGTTGTTGGAGGGGGATGCGAGAGCAAGGGAGCGGATCAGAGATATGACATGCTTTGATCCAAATTCGTGCAGTGTGGAGTGTGAAGGTGGATCTGGTGTGGATAGGTGTGAAGGAAAGGGTGCAGCAAGAGCTACAGGCTGCACATTGGTAGCTGTAGAGGGCACAGGGAAGACCATGGGATTGGAGGTGGGTGATGTAAGTGCTGATGGCAATAGTGCAGCTTCTGCTGTATGCTGTACTTCCGATGTACTTTCCTCAGCTTGAGATAATGACATTGCTTCTGATCCAAAGTGCTGTTCGTCTTCAGCAGGTGCTGGTTGAAATGAGAGGCTGACTTGTGTTGTAATAGTCTCAGTCCCCTCACTGGCTTGTGGTGCTGCTCCTGCAGGGGCAGTGGCTGAGATGCCACTGTCGAGGACATGACTGTGCTGCTGCTGCTGTTGCTGCTGCTGCTGCATGACATTCAAAACTATATTGGCTTCCATGTCTTCATTCACACCAACATCCAGCTGGATTCCATCCTCCCAATCAGAGCCTGAGTCATCGCTTGTGAAGCAGACCTAAGAAGCAGGGAATACAGGATGATAACCACTAAGCAATGATGGTGAGCCTTGCTGTTAGAACTAAAGTTGCTATCCTTGCTGTCCCTGTGAAGTCATCAGGAGGCAAGACGCAAATTCAAGGCATTAAACCCTAGGCCCCGCTTGCTGAGAACACATGCCTAGTCATGCATTGAACAACAGCATCAAGTGGTGCTACAACCTCGCCACATGCGATGAAAGAAAAATCATACCACCTTCATAAGCAGCAGGAGAAGTGAGGTTATGACACTCACAATTAGACTAAGCTCTTGAAGGTGGGTTAGCTTAGCCAGTGGTTTCAGAGCAGTGAAGTCTGGATTGTCGAGATACAGCCTCAATGAAGAGAGCCTTGCAGTATGTGTGCCCTCTAAGATACCTAGGGCAGGATGGAGGCGAATCAGGGCTTGGTGCTCTCGCTGCTCTGCTGCAGTGAGAGGAGGAGGAGCCAGCGGAGTATTGGTGCTGATGAGAGGCGCTATTTGAATGGATGGCTGAGAGGTGGAAAGAGGATCATTTGAGGAGGCTGGGATGTCTGTGGCTAGATGGGATGGTTGAGGGCCTTGCCTGGAGCTACCAAGTGCAGCTGAGGGAACTAGTGGAACAGTAGCTGAATGAGAGAGTGAGGGGGCTGCAGCACAAGCTTTTGATGTGCCGACAGATGTACACGATGTACACGTTGCAACACTTGATTGAGATACATAGGGTTTTTCCCCTGAAGGGTCCTTTGGGGAGATGAAGGAGTTGGACTGTGGAAGTGGGGCTGGCAGCAAATGAGGAGGAGCCACTGCCGCTGCCGCTGTCAAGGTTATCAGTTTTTGTACAGCAGCCTTTGTAGAGGTGGCGCTATCACAGTGGAGGGCTAGGGTCAGATTGGCAGGTGCTAATGTGAGAGTAGAAGGGTCTCTGTTGACCTCCACCTGAAATGAAGAGATTGATAACAAGTCCTGAGTAGTAGGATCTTTGACCTTGGCGCAGCAAGTCAATAACTGAACAAAAGGTCAGTCCTTTACACCAGTAGAGAAACTACATAAATTCCATCGCAACGCAAAGTACCATTGTCTGAGGCATCTCTTGAAGGTTGAGAATTCTACTCATGCAAGCTACGTCCCTTAGAGCCTAACATACCTTGGAGCTAGACTGTGCTGGGCCGTACACATCCTTCAGCCTGCCATCAGTACCTGTGAGCTTCAGCTCTGTCAAGCCAGGCAGGTACCTGTACAGCAAGAGGTGCCGTTGGGCAAGCGCTACAGGCACACATCTTACTTCTAGCCGGCGCAGATTTATCAGTCCCTTCCAGCTCACACAGATGTGTGATAAAAGGATGTCAGAGACTGACGCTGTGAATGTTGCTGGCTTTGGTGTGACAGGTATGGTTGAAGAGGACATTGGACATGCCTCATCGTTGAATGGGGATGGTGACAGCTCCAAGGAGCTCGAGTTTGTAGGTGCTGTCGCATGTGGCACATTTCTGCTGACACCACCACTGCTGCTGCTGCTGCTACCAGTGCTTTCCGAGACTCCACTACATGAGGTGGTGGCTGATGCAGGTAAGCTTTGCGGAACATTGATGACATGACAGGATATATCTTGGATACTTCCTTGCACCCCTCTCCTGACCCCGCTTACTGCATCAGCCTCTTCTCCCCTCGCTGCTACATTGTTCCTTCTACCACACTTCTCAGGATCCTGAACATCATATTGAAAGCTTCTGGAATCTAGCAAGTTTGTGATGTGGTCTTCAATAGGCCTTGAAGGATGACAATCCTCGTCACTCCTATCCGCATTTGAACTCCCACTGGAGCTGCAAGTGATAGGAGTGCTACCAGATGAGCTGGCCTGCCACCTGATCCCTTCACACCTCTCAGGTGTATTCACACCTTCTGCACCTACATTATCCTTCCTTGTCATACAAACAAAATCTGCACTGCTGGATCTGAAGGACAGCTCACATCTCTCTGTACTCAAACCTTCATTACTCCCATCCTCATACTCTTGTTCACCATGGTCAAAGGCTCCACATCTGAAGTCCTCATGCGTTGACCTACAAGACTGGAAGGTCTCACACGGACTACCTACACCAACTACGTCACTGACAATGTCTGGGAGCTCTGTGTCTGATGGCAGCGGACTACTCAATAAGTGACCATAGTTGTACAGCTCCACACTTGGCTCCAGGTGTGAAGGATCATGATTTGCTACTGTTGAAGAACATACTGCTACTGAGGGATTGCTGAGGGTACAGCTCGTACTGTATGGAGGAGATGGCTGCAATGCTATCAAAATATCGTACAATGTCGAGAGGGTGGGCACTCCTTCCAATATGTGTGAAGGAGCATTTGTCAGAGGAGTGGCAATGCAATCTGCTAACATTGACAACACCCACTCTTCTTGCGCTGCAGATAGTTGGGATTGCAAGGGAGAGGTAGCTGAAGATGAAAATCGTTCTTGACGTGAAAGCATACGTATCCGTTCCGGATGGTAGATAGTGGGTGGGGCCAACATCAACATGACCGCACTCTGGGCAAAAGAACTACCAGGACAGAAGGTAGGAATAGTTAAGCAATTGAGGAGTCTGCGAGTGAAATGATGAGAGACAACATGCATGTCTCCTTCCTTCAACTACATCCAACCAACTCTCAGCCTCATACCATTCATGCTCAGACAAATTATAAGACAACCAGATGCAGCCAGGCCAGGGCTACATGTTCATGTCACACCTGTGCAACGATAGCTCCAAGTGTTTCAAGGCAGTCAACTGTCCTATGGAGGTGAGGTCTGGTCCTACATAGCCATCCTTGTACTCCACAATGAGATGACGTAGTGCTGGTAGTGCTGAAAGGCAGGCCAGGGAGGTACAGGCTGGCATCAGGTCCACCAGTTCTAACTTGTTTAAACCTCTAGAGGACCAATGAAAGAGGAGAATCAGGTCAGAGGCTGGAAAGACTTATCACTAAAGAACATCTCCTAGTTGAGACAGGCTCCTTTTAGTGCTGCTACGATAACATCTCTTAGTCAAGATGAATGACTAGCTCCCTCCATAAGAATGGTGGTACCGGCTATTGAGATTTATGCAGGCTTCTTTCTGAACACGGTGGTGGTAGCATCTCATTAATTATTAGTGGCAGCCACCTCTAGAACTACTGTGAAAGCATACCAAAATTGAAACACAAGAGAAGGGTTAGCCACACTTTGTTCATACCTGAGCCTGGTTATTCCTGAGACGGGGCAGATGACGTCATCCATGTAATGTGCTGTCAGGGCCCTAATGTTCAGCCTTGAAAACAGGTCCATGTACTGCTGGTATGTACTGCCATTAGTGCCCATCTTCTGCCTCACAGGCCCACCAGGTACCCAGACTGCAAACAGAGGGTCATTTGGGAGAAGAGAAGATGTTGATCATATACATCTGGACTAGATAACGTCTGAAGTCATGCTGTCATGTTGGCAAGTAGCTATAAGTTGCGTTTAATAGAATTTCTTTTATTTAGCACCTAGTTAGGCATGCTGCATTGTTTGCACATAGAGAAGAGCAAGACATATGCCTTACAATGAAGATGATGGAAGTTGGGGTATGCTGCAGCAAAGGAGGAAGTCAATTGGTCTGCTCTGGCTGAGTCAGCACACATGGCCTGAGAGCAGAATATAGTGAACTTTCAGCAGGCAGTTTAGAACCTGCACATGCATTGACTTAAGTCAGGGAAACCAGCCTACATTGGAAAAGATGCTGTGTGCTTAGTTAGTACGTAAGCACTGTGCTAAATTTTAGCCTCCGTTGTGTTGGGTACACAGTGGTGACAGATGAAATCTATGCATTTTAGTACATATGCTTGGCAAGAAAATTTCTGGCTAGGATCTGGGAATCATCAACAGTATTAATAAGACAGGACCCAGCACACCTCACCAGGTACATGTCTGTAACACTGGCAGCACCAAAAACGGTCCTCCAGTCTTTACTAACGAGGCGACACTGCTCTATGTCAGCATGCGTTAGCTGCTGACATATTGCTCGGACGAGGGAAACAGGTAGCGCTGTAAGCGCTGCATCAAGATGTGAAAGATAAAATAAAATTAAGTTACACCTCTGTTATTTGAAGCTTCTACTTACTCATTTTGCTGCGGGAGGAATGCAGTGTCACTAGTTTCTCGAAGGAGAAGGCACTTTCATCACCAAGTGACGTCCTAATAGAGCGAATAAAGTTAAGTTCTCTGCCCTGTACAATATAAGAAAAAGTTAGCACGAATGAAACAAGTGTTAAATGTTAACATACAGTAGTCGTGCGTGTCAATGAACTGAGATCTTGCTTTTTGTGACAAACCTCGCAACCTAAGCCATTTGTGAGTTCACTCTCGAATTTGCTTGCGCTCGAGGCATGAAGGGTTACACTAGTTGAAAGCATGTCCACATACTAGCAAGTTTAAATCATCAACTTCTGTTGTGGAGTTAGTGCTCGTTCAATCATTAAGTTTTCATATGCTTATGGCCTCACACCTTACATCCACACTTATTTTGCAAGCTGGTGAATCTGCTGGTCTTAAACAGTCAGGTCTGACCTTAATACGCTCATAACTAAAACTTGACATGGGTGTGGATCTCGATGCATGGTGCGGAGTTTTTGCGGAATTTCCATCATGATGTAAAGAATTCCGCATGGTATTGAAGTGGAACTGGTACATTCAGGATCGAGAAGGTGAAGAAATGCGAAAGCCTACAAGAGGATGAGCTTAAGTCTCTTTGTGAATACGTCAAAGAGATCCTGGTCGAGGAGTCTAATGTGCAGCCAGTGAATGCACCCGTCACGGTACTATCTTCAGGGATTCTATTTCTTCTCTCTATGTCTTAAGCCTGATTTAACTGCGTCCTGATCTCAGGTATGTGGGGACATACATGGGCAGTTTCATGACCTCATGCGCTTATTTGAGACTGGAGGAGAAGTCCCTTCCACAAACTACATCTTCATGGGTGACTTTGTGGACCGCGGCTATAATAGTTTGGAGGTTTTCACCATGTTGATGCTCTTGAAAGCAAGATATCCTGCAAACATTACTTTGTTGAGAGGCAACCACGAGAGCCGCCAAATCACTCAGGTACTTTGTTACAAGACGTGCTATCATGCAATTGAAATCTGAATGATGTTAAGGAAAGGAATGCATGAAATAGAATGAGAGAATTCTTGTGAAAACTCTGCCTTCAGGTATACGGTTTTTATGATGAATGTCAACGGAAATATGGCAACCCTAATGCCTGGCGATGTTGTACAGAAGTTTTTGATTATCTAACCTTATCGGTAAGCTAAAATATAAAGCGTGTCTGTCCACGGGGACACGCTAAAATAGTAACAAGAAATGTCATAAAGGCTAGACCATTGATACTTTTTTGTCCATACTCAGTTAAAAATTACTCAGCTCCTCAAACATTTGCCCTGAATTTTCATTCTGATCAGGCATTAATTGATGGAAGGGTCTTGTGTGTGCATGGAGGTTTGTCTCCAGATATCAGAACTCTAGACCAGGTAAGTTGAGGATTAGCATCCTGAAATGTTTGAGTCAGAGACCTGGCTAATATCTGTCATGGTGAGCATGTAAAAAAAGTTGTGTGTATGAGAATATAGGTGGTAAGAAGCTTGCAAGTACGTGAGAGCCTATTTTATGAGGTCTTTGTTAGAGAACAACAGCTCACTCTTCATCAGCAACCCAGGCTTGGTTATGCCTGCTAGGATTCTACATAATCAGGAGTCAGCGCACTGTCCCGCATTATATGAGACCAGACCAGAATCTGAGCAATGATCAGGATGTTCAGCAAATGTAGATGCGGCAACTTTTTTTTAGGTCTTGCATTAATGCGTGAGAGCTTCATTTTTCCACTCAGATTCGAACCATTGATCGAGTTTGTGAGATACCTCATGAGGGACCATTCTGTGACCTTATGTGGAGTGATCCAGAGGACATTGAGGCCTGGGCGATCAGCCCACGAGGCGCAGGATGGCTCTTTGGCCGAAGAGTAGCAGCAGAGTTCAATCAAATCAATGGTGTGGCAGTGTAGCTGGCAGTGAAGCTGCACATTTACAAAATTACATTTTTGCTTTAATTCCGTTATGGGAGCCGTGATGTTACGTGATGTGGAAGCCCAGTAGGTCATGGGTTTCATTTATATCAATGGTCTATCAGATTTGCTGAAGAATGCCATATGCGCTTTTGTCTGCTAAGGGATATGCAGTCTGGAAGCCCGATTTTCTACACAGTGAAGCACCCTCATCTGCAGCCTCGTTGCTATTGGGATTCACACAATCCCTAAAATTTGCTCTTCTTGTCCATGGCACAGGTTTAGAGCTCATCTGTCGGGCTCACCAGCTAGTGCAGGAAGGACTGAAGTACATGTTCCCTGACAGGTCTCTGGTCACTGTCTGGTCAGCACCCAATTACTGTTACCGTTGTGGGAATGTGGCATCCATCCTCATCTTTGATGAGAAACTTAATAGAGATGTGAAGTACTTCACGGAGACGCAGGTAAGGCCCCCAGTCCCTGACACGGCTTCAGCTTGGGACATTTAAAGGCTACACATCTGCATGTGGATGTGCATTATGTGTACTGATGTCATGACTTGCATGTACTTCTACATGGGCTTGAGGTGTGGGATGTCTCTCTGAGTCTCCTGATTCTCATGATGACAGGAGAACAGCAGCATGATGGCTCCTCGAACCCAAGCCAGATATTTCTGGTGAACAGACTGAGACGCGAAGAACGGCTCTTGTCTGAAGCTATCTCAGTGATGGATACTAGAATTTATTAACATAACTCTCTGTTCCTTAATATCTGTTCAGACATGATCTTGCAGATCTCAGTTAAAATAAGTATTTTTCTTATGATGAGAAAGTTTACTTGCAATATACCATTACTTAATGTTGGTGCTTATGAATAAAAAAATATGTGAAATGCAAAAACGTTTTCTCAAAACCTGGTCCTCATCTCATCTCCTTGGCTTTCCGATTGGTCTATTCATCACTCCTCCCGCTGCCCTACCTGCATGTCTGAGGGCAGTCCTTTGCTTGCTCTTATAATCTGTTACCAAAAACTGTCTCTGTGCATCCCAGCTTGCCCGCACCTCCTCAGCACTCTTATCCTTTGGCCTTACGAAACTCTGGCCAAAAGTTTGAATCACAAGGTCAGAGGATTCACTCTCCTCGGCCCTAGCCTGAACTACAGGTGAACCTTGTGATGACGGTGGTGCACTGCATAGTCCACCAAAAAAAGAGAACTGAAAAGGTATGGGGGCTGATAAGTTGGGCATCATAATTCTGGGATGGTGCTTGGTGCTATTCACTTGCTGTCGTGCTGCCTGGGCTTTACTAGCGACAGCACTCCTGCCTCCTCTTAGTTGCTCATGATTGACGACTGTGTCCTCTGCATGTGCATTCATGTTGAGTGAGCCCGTCATCGGCACTAACGACAGTGCTCCTGCTTCTGTCACCTTCTTTGCATCATGGCCATGAGCCTCTTCTCTACCAGCCAAGGAGGAGGTCTCTGCCTTGGTAGCTCTGCCATCATCATTTTTGATCTTGTTAGCTCTAGATGAAGAGCCTGTGACATCAGTCTTGGTCACAGAGTCATGAACATGCTGAGGCTGGTCCATCTTTACAACCTGCTTTATTCCCTCCTTTAAGGTTCCAGCCAGCTTGGTCTGTGCTGGGAGAGAGAGCTTCTTCTTCTCAGGCTGCTTCCTATTCTTCATCTTAAGACCCTCCTTCTCTTCTTCACTGTCCTCTACATCATGGAACTCCTCTTCACTATCTGAGCCAAATCGACTCATGTCCAGCTTATGCTGCCGCTGTTGTTGTTGCCGTTTTGACGACACTCCAGGGACCACTACCAGCATCTCAGAAGCTGCAGGTTGTGAGGCCCTCTTCCCTCCTGAGATAATTAGAGGACACAGTGGCTCTTCAGGCAGCTGCTGTCTACTGCTTGATTGGACAGCACATACGTCAGGATCTATCACGTCGGAAC
This sequence comes from Chlamydomonas eustigma, assembly GCA_002335675.1. Classification (NCBI taxonomy): domain Eukaryota; kingdom Viridiplantae; phylum Chlorophyta; class Chlorophyceae; order Chlamydomonadales; family Chlamydomonadaceae; genus Chlamydomonas; species Chlamydomonas eustigma. Next base: position 28,461 of record BEGY01000179.1, on the reverse strand, counting down.
TATCATGAGAAGCGTTCCCACCCAGAGAAGTAACCTCCAGATCTAGTCCCTCATCTGCTCTTGTAATGCCCTCAGAAACTAAGCCTGACTTCTCAGATTCACTAGTATCTTCTCTTTGTTCATTTTCTTCCTCCTCCTCGTGATGTCTTAAACGCTCTTCATCCTCTGAGAGTCTTCCTTCAAATGGAACTGAAAGGAAAATGTCTGATGACATCAAGTCAAGTCCTTCATCCTCTTCACATCCCTCCTCCAAGTCATGAGAAGGGCTAGCCATAGGTTGCAATCTTACAACATCCTTCTGACTACCTCCATTTGCAGCTGCAGCAGCAACCCTAGCATTACCAGCACCATCAACCCTAGCATTGCCAGCACCATCAACATCATCCTCGCTATCAGAGTCAAAGCGTCCCATGTCAAAAGCCCCAATCGCCGCATTTCCTTCATCCTCATCCTCCAAGAACTCCACCACCTTTAGCTTGGTGACTGCTCTCTGTTTCAACCTCTCAGCAGCCTCACTCAGAGGCCCATGAGCCAGTGCTTGCTTTTGGCTCTGTGAGTCAATAGCCTTCAGCACCTTCAAATACTCATGTGTCTCACGTGGCCTGATATGTCTGTCCTGGGCCTGTTTGATTGATGATGAGGAGAATTTTCAGCAAGTGAATTGAAAAAAGCGGAAGTGGGCATGTAAGAAGATCTCATGACAGAAGCTGACCAAGCAACATAACGTATACCCTGTTGCAGCAGAAGAATTGAGGAGACAATCTTACTTCACATCATACCCCAGACCTCTGAAAAAAATGATGTTATATTATCAGACTCCTACCTTGTGCTCTGTAGCAGGAGAAGTTGTGTATACAGGCGGGATGGCAACGTGGGAATCAAGAGATGATGGGAGACATGAGGAGGTGATATGCCGCTTTGAGGAGGAATCTTTAGCTGTTGCCTTTAGGATGTAAGGCCTGCTTGGCTCATTCAACAGCTGGTTGATCTTGACAATTGCGCTGCAAATAAAGTTTAACGATGAAAGAATCAGCAAGCTGCAGCATCTTTATAAGTAAGAGACGTAGGCATGGTTGACTGAAGAATGAGGTACAAGTGCATGGGTCATATGGTTTAAACATGACCCCACTAGAGGTCCGCGATGGTTCTAGTGCATGGGTCATGCGGTTTGAGCGTAACCCCACTAGGGTAGCGATGGTTCAAGTGCATGGTTGCTGAAGGAATAAGGAGGTCTCGATGATCATGGCCTGTACTGCAGCTATAATGTCTCTCAGGTTCTTGCCACCTGTTCATTGATGAGTCATGAATCACACACTGTATTTCAGTGCGCCCTTGGGAGCACATGGTATGAAACAATGCTCTAAGCACTCTGATTCTAACCTGTTTGAACTCATATTCTGGGGAACTGCCCATGTAAGCCTGTCATATGGTAAAGACTGTCCAGGAGGGAAATATGTCTTCTTTTGACGTTTGGTACCGTCCGGCAAACTGCCATCTAGAGGGGCCTTGATGAACTTTTAAATCATCCGGAAAACAGTCGTGGATTCAGCAACAAAGCAGTAGGTACAGAAAAAATGACATGTTGTGAAGCTTTGAGGAAACATGTTGTAGTAACAGAAGCATTGTTTTTGGCAACAAGCAACGCGACAGTTGCCTCGCAATGACATCTTAGGTGAGTGATGTGTACCTTTCTTTTACGTCCAGGAATAGGAAAGTACAATGGCTTGTTTGAAACTTCCTCTTGCTCATAATCCTTGTCTAATTCTTGCGTTAAGGCTTCATTGGTGGCAGTAGAGGCCTCTTCCTCAGCCTCCTCCTCAGCCCACTCTTGCTGCAAACGGGATAGGAAATCAGGCCGAGCCACCTCAACCCTCAACACATGCCCTTTCCATTTGCTGTGGTTGTACTGAAAATTGAACAGCACACAACAAGGGTAAATCGTGTACTCCAGGATATAATGTGAGACCAGATTTTCATGATCACTTCTAGAAAAAACAACACAACAATAAATGGAAGTTCTATTTGGGATGTAGAACCAAAATTGTACAGATGCAGCTGTAGACCAAAGCATGTCAGTAGATGCGTTAGCATGTGAAGGCCCATTTATGAAGAAACAACTTCATACTCCTGACTCCTATTAGGTATGCATGCATCATGGCTCTATTCTAGAAGGGCGCTTATCTTACTCATGCAGAATGCTGTTAACGAATAAAAAACAAGTTGTATACCCAACATGGTATAAATTTACTCACAGCTGTGAGGCATTTGCGAATGGCGGCATCATCGATGGGCTCTATGTTCAAGTAAGCAAATCCACGTGGAATAGTAGAATATTCTTTCACTCCCTCAGGTTTGGGCTTCGCATATTCACATGCAGTTACGACTCCGAAAGGTGAAAACCGCTTTGCAAGTTCTCTCGCATCAATATCAGGCGGCAAACCACCCACAAATAGCCTCACCATTGATGACGGAGAGGACGTTGCTCAGTATGTAAAGAGCTACTCTCAAAGGTGTAAATTGATAGTGTGAATGATTGGAAATACAGTACGGACTTTCAACTTCAGGACAGCTCGTTGCATATAACGGTGAGGCAGAGTTCTTCTGTCCTCTACGTCAAGCTACGCTTCGGCGTTTTATTATTATTATGATTACCTTTCAAGAGTCGAACACTTTGAGCATAACGTGTCACTGACTCTTCAGGTATACAGCATCGACGTTGTAAAAGTCCAAAATGGGATTAAATGGAATGAAAACTGAGGTTGGGCCAATGCAGCAAGGTCTGGAGAGACTGCGATCAAATCTGTAAGAGCATTCAAACATATATGTCTGCATGTGATCTGTTACATCCCTTAAGAACATTCTTCAGTTCATGCATCGTTTACCGCTTGTAATATTTTGCACATTGTGTTCTCATCAGGCGATCAGCTCAATCCGAAAGCATGAAACCAGCTTTAATCCAACAGCACATTCCCTATAGCAATGTGCTCACTATCTCTACCTCAGCAACTGTAACCCCAAACAATCAGCATCTCCCAAACTTGTCTGAGGAGTGCCCTGTAGACATTGGATATCCCGGAGAGGATATGAATCCCTTTGCTCCGCAAGATGCATCACACGTGGCAAAGAGTGAAGCTCAAACAGCTAGTCAAACTCATTTAAAAATAAGATCCCAACAAGGACCAACAGGGAAATCAGGTGTGTCGATCAACCGTAACCACGACATGAATTCCCAAGTTCACATGTCAAGAGCCAGCAATGCTGTAAGCATCAAAGTGAAGCCCAAGGCCAAGATGCCATCCTTCTTGAAAGAGCATGCTAAGGCCATCAAGGCAGCAAATCAACCTCAGCCTGCAGGACTGGTCTCGGAGGTGCTGAATGATGGAGCCAACAGGATGCAGAAAGCTACACTGTTGCAATCAGAGGAATGCTATGATAGCTCAAATCCCTTTGCTGAGCCTCGTCATTTAGGGACAAACGCAATGCTGATGCGGCAGCAGAGGCAGCCTAAGCCCCAGAGAGAAAGAGAACATGCAACCATTGTGGGAGGAAATGGTGAAGACAAGTCTACTTCACAGACAACAGGCTACAATCCCTTTGCCCCGGACATATATCAGGAGAAAATCAACAGGAAGGTGAGCTTCTCACGATAACAAATTCTCAGCTTAAAAAATGATGGCATGTGTTGTATGGTTCCTTAATCATGTGTTATATGGTTCCTTAATCATGTCGTCTTCTTGGCAATAGTGTTAGTGAGAACACTTTCATTGAGACAGCTGCCTCTCCACAGGCTGCTGATTCCCACATCCAAGTGTCCAGCTCAGGAACTATCATTCCACCAAGAGGTCAAATCCATTCATTGCCCTCTAAGAATTCCCGGATGAACATGCCCACCAAGGCTTTGCCATCTCAGCCTGCTCCCACCAGGTTCTACCAGAACCTCCCAATAACAACCCAAGACCCTCCTCCCAACTCAGATCCTGATTCACCTCCAGGGAGTGCTCTCCACCTACCTGTGAAACCTGCTTCCTGCCTTTCCCCTGGCTTCCCTGAATCAGTCATTTTGGCACCTTCTGCTCAACTACCTGGATGGATCAGCCATAGTACAGCTGAGTGTACAGCTCAGCAGCCTTCAGACAGTCACTTGAGCTCTCGTCAGTCCATTTCTCCTAGTCTTCTGTCCCCTCTGGAACCTCTGGAGCCTGTGGGCATCTTAATTAGAGAAGTAGGAGCAGGTAAAGAGATGAAGTGTAGCACTCTCACTGAGCTGTCATTTTATGATGTTGGTGTCAAACAAGTGGATCAATGCAGCCCCTCTCAGGAGTCACCACCATCGCTGTTGCAGCACAGCTCTGAAGGGGGAGCAGGGCCAACTACCTCCAACCACATGATGCAACTGCCACAACATCGATCCATATCTGTACCTGGAGGTGCTTCTGGAACTGGTCCACACATACTCCCAACACGTTCTGGAGGAGTCGCAGGGAAGTCACAAGGAGAAGCTGGACAGAAGGTGCACAAGCAAGGGGTTATGCAGTTGGTTAGACCCCAACCATCAGCTGTTGATTACCTTCATCCCAGCATTTATGATTCTGGCTCCCCTGACCTTGCCTTGACTACAAGGACCGCTCCTCCAACCTCTCCCCCTAAACTTGATGACAGCAACCCATTTGCGACCTCTAACTATCTTGCTATCAAGAGCAAGCTCCCTGGCTGAAATTTCAACTGTTCTAATGCCTTTGTGGGTCTTAAGGCTCATGGCCCATTTCTGATGTAGGCTATAGCTCAAGCAGTTGTGTGCGCATCGTTTGATTTCTGTAAAGAGCAGACAGCGAAAAGGTGTACAGATCTATCTTAAGTTTTCCCCTTATGCAGCCTAGCATTTCTTCCACGTAAAAAAACCAATTGCGGCCTTGTAAAGGCTGGAAGCTTATTATGCAGGTGCAACTATACGTAACAAGTTTCAAAATTTAATACCAACAACATGAAAGCAAGCCATGTATGCACAGCTGAGGCTGAGTTTATGCCATAAATATCAATGCACATGTCAAATTATGATTCTGTTGGTTCAACAATGTCAATCACACTGCTCGTGATTTATGTCTGTTTCATCTAAGATTCCTCTGTAATGTTATTCCGTCAGGAAAATGAAAAACTTTAGAAAGGAATAATGAAGGTCATGATGGCGTGCAGCCAGCCCTGGCTTTTCATTAAATCATGAATTAAAAGTTATGTATTGGCAACAGTCATGTTTGGTACAGTCATGTTCTGATCCGTCCCATCATCATGGTGCGCAGCATCCTCTCTCCTCTGTGTTTTTGGTTCTGGTACACTGCCCTCCATCTCCTCACAATCAGCTTCAGCAACACCTGTTTGCCCGCTCTTAGTAACAATTGGAGAGGCTGAGGAAGTATGCCCCACCTTGCTCTGTTTGTCCTGAGGAGCAGTTTCATCTGCTACAACATTAGCTGACACTGGCATCCTGGTATTCTCATTGACATGCTCAGACAGCTGTTGTGGGAGGAGATCCTTGAGATCAGCTGCACCAGGACCCTGATCTGAGCCCTGTAGTACAAGCCCTGACAATACTGCTGAGTCAGCGCTGCCTATCATCGATGGACCCTCTTTTGTAGGTGAGTGTGTCGGTACACCTCCGTTGCTGTTACCAATATTTTCTGAACTGTCAACCTTCAAACTGACGTCTCTTTGTTGCCTTGAGGTCTTGAGTTCCTTCCTTCCCCTGGCCTGCTCATGCTCTGTTGTAGGGTTTGTCCCCAGAGATGCAGGCAATATGGTCTCAAGATCTGCTTTGCTGTACACAGGGACGGGCACATGGCTCTTATCCTGGGGTAGGTACACTACCGCTGCCAAGAGAGGACGTACATCAGGGGCCTGCCGGTATGGGCTGCCTAGCTGATGTAGCCTGAGCTTCATCCCGTTATTGGTGGGAGCAGCAGCCTTTTGTTGTTTAGTGTGTAGAGCGTAATGCTCATGTATAGGCAGAGAGTTTCCAGGGCCATGATGCAGGGATTTCTTAAGGTTAATTTGGTGCTTTACAGGAAGTTGTGCAAGGTTTCGCCATGCTGGTTGTGGCAAGGCCTTAACATAGCTCTCCAGCTGTAGGAAGTACTGGCTCTCAGGAATCAGGCCTGGGTAAGGATCCTCCTGCTCAAGAGAAATACAAGCTATCAAGATTTGAATTACATCTTCAGCCGTAGACACTACTGGCATGCATTTACTGAGGACGGAGAGCGCCCACCTTCTCAACTCTTTTTATCACGACAGAGCTACAACTATTTAGAGAGCCTTGTAAAAATTTCCACGGATTTATTTTAACATCCGGTTGAGCTTTAGGTGCTGAAGGTGTACAAAAGGACGCCATGTCGTTTTAAAACGCTTATGGGAAAGGGACCTAAGCACAAAATTAGAAAATGCAGTCACCTTTAAGATCATGACATCTTATTGAGAGAATGAGCAAAACAAAAGTTTACAGGTTTCGGAGGTCAGCCACTGAAGATTCGAGGGAGGGATGATTCATCTCGATTGAGTGTCATTATTCTTATAAAGCCATGTACAGCTATAGATTCGATGTTTTCAGAAGTGGGGCTCAATCCTTGTACACAAGAACTCCAAGCATCCATTTCCTGTCATCCAGGAGAGCATTACATCGCTTAAATGCTGTAAGTAAAAACCTGAATCTACTCGGCTAAAATATGTGTACCTACTTGTTTGCAATACCTACCTCACACCACTTTAAAAACTGCAGGCACCTCTACCAGATGACCTAGTCCTTGAAGGCATCCGCATAGTTCTAGTTGCCCCTAAGACAGAAGCTAACATTGGGGCTGCTGCTAGGGCATGTGGCAACTTTGAGGTGATTGGTATTTTGAATCTGGGCATAGCTGCAGCCCCTAAGAGACCCTAAGTTATGACATCATCTGCACTCATGTCAATTGCAGCTCAAAAGGTCAGAATTCAGCGATCAAACCTCCTGCTTTTCATAATTAGGCCCCTCAGCTGTGGATTGTGGCTCCAAGATGTGACCCTGAAAGTGAAGAGGTCACCAAAGTGGCGTGTGGGACTGCTATCACGGACAGGATAGTGATTGTTGACAGCCTGGAAGAGGCCCTGGGTGACACAGTGGGTGAGACATAGCCTGAGAGGTGTAATAAGAGTGAAATATCCTGAGAGATGTATGAGTGACATAGCCTGAGAGGTGTAATAAGAGTGAAATATCCTGAGAGGTGCAATTAGAGTGACATAGCATGAGAGGTGTAATAAGAGTGACATAGCCTGAGAAGTGTATGAGTTGTAAGAAGCAGTAGAGAGGGATTAAGCTGATGAATTGAAATTTCCCTGCTGCCTTAGGCACTCATTACTGATGACTAGTAACTAGCAGTCATGTGTTGATATTGATAGGAAGTGTGGGGTTCACACGAAGAGCAGGAGCCACTAGGTACACACATGCCAGCATTGGAGACATGCTCTATCAGTTCCCTGATGCCATCACCCAGCTCACCGTGGCAGCTCACACCCCTCAAACAGCATCTGTCTTACCACCATGGAGGTCCTCAACAGCTCACAGTTTACAAGACTCTCCTTTTTCATCCACCAAGGCGACTGCCATTACAGCCCTGGTGTTTGGTCGTGAAGAGAGTGGGCTGACTGAGCAAGAGCTGAGACTGGTGCGCCATGCATGTGCCATACCCAGTGGCCGCATCCAGCCCAGTCTCAATCTCTCACATGCAGTGGCAGTGGTACTATCTGAGGTGAGCCAATTATGAATTCAAATACTGTCATTTAAGCAACCATGAACACAAGCTGTCATTACGCCAGTATTATGTTGAATTGATAAAATAATATGTAATGCTAATCAACATGTCACGAGTTTTGTTGTTGTACTGGTTGTCGAACGCTCTTATCTGCTGACGCACTGAAAGATGGTATTTAGTCTGGTTGCACCAATGCTGCTGCTCCTGAACTTGAGTTTAACATTGGCTTTAATCCTGCCAGTGATAAGCCCTGTACTGTCTCTATTGAAGTGCTTCTGCAGAGCCACGCTTCTGAGAGATGAGGTATTGGCAGCTTCAACATCAGGTAGAGGTGCTGGTAGGGATGAAGCAGCCCACCAGCTTCACAGCAGCTTCCAGGCAACAGCAAGCAGTGATCCCAGCGCTGAAGTGCTTCAAGGTGCTCAGCTAAGTCACACTTCTTCTTCTCAAGACCAGGCTAGCATGGATATATTTGAATCTCAACCTCAGCCCACAGTAAAGCCTGAAGCAGAACCTAGGAGTAATGGATCTGCATTAGATCCAAGATGGTTCTGGGGCCAGATCTCTCCTAGAGCCTTAGCAGTCTCCATAGAGGGTACCATGCCAGGACCCTTAGAGGTGGCTACAGCTAGTGAGCTAGAGGTTCTGCTAAAAAAGGTTGCGGCTGTGGCTGAGGCTGTGGGGGTTAAGTGAGTTAGTTAACAGAAGCTGCGATCGTGGTGTTGAAATTGGCCTCTTACTTGTCTTCTGAATGTCTGTGGTCAGAGGATGATTCCTCTAAATGTGTGTTGACACTCAAGGCCACTGTTATTAATCTTCAATGGAGCCAAGGATTTTTAGAATTAAGCGCCGCACCTTCTTTCAGTCAGACAGGCAGAATGCTTACTGTGCCATGTTGAGTGATGCAACCTGTTGACATCCATTTGCACAACCTGTTGAGTAGCCCATCCTGATCGTGTTCTTAAAATTTGGCAGTTTTGATGAATATGCATTTATGTGCATTTGTTTTGTAGCCCGGAAGAGAGCACCTCAGGTGGCAATCATGGACGTAAGCGTCTACCTGTTGGACACATCAGGAGTCTACTATCCAGGGCAAAGATAACATCCTCTGTGAGTCTATTTAGACTTTGAGTATTCAGCATATGCAATGTAATACAATCTCTGCAGAATAACAGTATGCTTATCACAGTATACAAAATGCCTTTAACATCTGTCCTTCAGGAGGCGCGCTCCCTGCATGGCCTAGCCAGCATTGTTATAGAAAAGCTGAGCCCAGGTCATCCTCTGGGACCGAAGCGGGCTAAGAATGGAGGAAATCCTGAACCAGATTCTAGCAATACTTTTGGTTGAAGTGTGTATTTTTGAATGTATACAATTCATTCTATGTCTTATGGTTGCTTTTATATTTAATTGTTTTGTTTCTAACAAAGCAACTGCTGAAATGATTGTAGAAGAGCTCCAATCTGTGTTAGATCTTGTTGTGTCATGCATCGAGTCTGAAGATGCTGGTTTTTATCAGTCATCCATAGCTGGCCTGCAGCAAGCCCACACACAACTAACTTACGCAAAGACATGCTGCATCAGCGAGCTTGATGCAGATACCAGTAGCTTGTTGGACCAAGTGTGTCAGGGATTCCTTGAAACATATGAAGCTAAAATAAAGGTGGGCTCTTGTATGCTATGCAGTGTGCCACATCGCACAAGACACTGAGCTTTTTTCTAAAATTATGCATGCCTTTGTTTTTTTCCTAATTGAAAAATCTCGCAATCATGTCAGTCCCTTCAGCTGCTTGTCATGATACAGCAACCTTCAGACAACAGCCATGAACAACATCGTCATGCATCTGGCAGTGGAATAAAAACATCCCAGGCCTCAGACTCCTCTGAGCTGTTGCTTGAAACAGCTACAGATGCTGCTCTAGTAGAGTTTACATTTGATGCAGCAGAGCTTCCGGACAGAGGGAGTAGAAAGAGGAAAACAGGGACATGTGCATCCTTAATTGATACTATTTCAAATTCAAATATCTCTCTTCTTCAGTGCAACGAAAGCAGATTTGGGCATATCAGAGGTCAGCCTCGTGTCAGTAGTATTCAAAGAGTAAAACATGGAGAAGACTATTTGGAAGAAGAGGTGATGGTCTCACAGCCAGCACCACATTTGGAGAAAGTGACTCTAAGTGATAAAACTGAAGATGTAGATGGGGCAGAGGCTGTTGGCTCTACCTCTTGCTCTGCAGCTGAGTCCCTGCTGATTGTACAGCAATGCCAACGCCATGTCCAGGGGAGCATGGAGGATGTCTCCGGCCTTGAGTAAGTCTTGCATGCACTGGCGGTAACAGCTATATCAAACGCCACAAAAAAGGCAACCGGATTTTTTTTCTACATGGCTACAGAATTTCTTAGAGTTTGAGGATCATGATTTGAATATATCTCAGCCCAGCATATATTTGAATTTAATAATTGCCATCTGAATAGTGCTGCTCCGCACATCTCTTTAACTGTAGGGATGTAAAGCAGGAGCTCAGATCTGCTGTATTGTGGCCTCTGAAGATGCCTGAGATATTCCGTGGGTACCGCCAACCTGCCAAGACTTTCTTGCTTGTGGGACCACCCGGCACAGGAAAGACGATGCTTGTAGAGAAGGTGAGAGTCCTCAAAGGCTCTTCTTCTGGAAGGGTGAGGAGTAAATCACAAGACCATACTCAACACTGTTTCTACATAAACCCTGCAAGACATGATCTCATTTGCATTCAAATGTTTCATTCAGCTTGCAGCTGAAGCAGGACTGGTGCTGTTGTCAGTCACTCCCAGCTCAGTGTTATCCAAGTGGTCGGGTGAATCAGAGAAGGCTGTACGATCCATATTTGCAGCGGCTTGTGCATTGCAGCCCTCCATTGTATTTTTGGTAAGCTGTACACTGTTTCCTGATTTAAATACCTATCTGGCAAACACTCAAAACGAGCACATGCTTGAAGACCACCAAAAAGCTAGGTTCTGGGTAGTTGCTAGCAGCGAAAATCTTACTCTGAATTTCATGATCTGATATTTGGGTAATGATAGATGTCACTGTAGACCTCAAGATATGTCTCTCTTGTCCTCTACTGCCTCACTGGCAGGACGAAGTGGATGCCCTGGCAGGTCAGAGGACCTCCGGTGATGATGCAGCCTCCAGACGGCTGCTCACTGAACTCCTGATTCAGCTGTCCTCTTCAATGCAGCAAGACCATGTTTTCACCTTTGCATGCACAAATCGCATTCAGGTAATGTCATATCTATATTCAGTCTTTATAACCTGAAGATCCTGCTGCTGATGAAATCTGCTGTAGCGTCCTCAAATATGTGCCTGGATGCTGTTGTGCCTTATTGCGGTGTAAGAACACCATTCAATTACAGTACCCTGCCTCTTGCTTCTGCATTAATTTCTTGTACTGTTCACTCCCAGGATTGTGATACCGCCTTGCTCCGGCGTTTTGAGCGCCGCATACTGATTCCATATCCAGATTTTGGAGCCAGGCAGCTGTTCTTCCATAAGGCTCTGCATCGACCTGAGATGGAGCATGTCATGTCCAGTGAGGAGGTGGAGCTATTGGTGGCTAAGACACAAGGTACGGGGATTGCAGAGAAGTGGGGAAACACGTGTGAAACTGACAGGGCAGTTTTGCCAGGTTCATGAACTTTGTCATGTATTTTCACATTGCCAGCGACAAGTACAGTATTCACTTTACTGTTTGGTTGGTAAGAGAAGTAGAATTGAAGACTTGTATGAAATACATTCGATTGAGCACTCACACTTGAATAGTTTCATGTACTAGGTTACAGCTGTAACGACTTGAGCTATGTGTGCAAAGAAGCTGTCATGGCGCCTGTAAAAGAGATGATGAGGGGAAACATGCTGCCTTCAACCCGCATCAGTAAGTACATGTTCCATAGCTCTTTTGGAGTGAAATTTAATGTTTCTCATGTTTTGTTTAAAACTTTCCAATGCGCAGGTGGGGTTTGCACCAATGCTGACAGCAGTGGTCCATCTATCTGTCAACAGAACTGTACAGTTCAGCTGAGGAGGCTATGCTTTCATGATTTCTCCTCAGCGCTTGACTGTATTAAGCCTACTGCAGATGACCAAGCCAGACTCGCATCTTGACATGTTAAGTACAGGTAGCTGATGCTAGAGGAGAATTTGTATTCCTCCATGAGAGACCTCAAGTTACAATTACTGAAAAGGGTAGCGTTTCACTCGAAGGACAACACAAATCACATCAGGATTCCAAGGAGATGTTAGCTAAGCCTGCTGATAAGGCAAAAATACATCTAGTTCACCTGGACCTGTATTGTGTGGCAAGTTAAAAAAAGATGACCTCGTGCACAAAATGAAGCCGTAACCCTCTCTTTTCAAAAACTCTCAGTTCTTGCAAGTAAGAATGATTCTCTATCCAAGGGCTCCACTCATTTAAGGCTTCCACCAAGGAGCAGATCCATCACGGAAGTCAGTCTCAGTCCTGTGAATGGAGCATAATTTTAACAAGTGAGAACTTTTGATCAGATACTCAGCACGCATTCAACAAACATGATGCCTCTTGAGCACAGGGGACTGTTTCCAGGTTTTCTTACCATGGGCTCAATACAACAACATCACTTTCACTGATATCAGCATGAGCCAGGGCCAGAGACTGCGAAGAAGACAAACGCAGTGAGTTAGCTTCTAACTTTCCAGCGTAAGGAAGTTTTCATCATTTGTCCTTCCCCAAATTACAGCTCTATCACTTACCAAAGGTGCTGGGCCACGAATCATCTTTCCTTGAGCATTGTATTGGGAACCATGGCAAGGGCACTTGAACTTGTTCTCAGCCTGTTACAAGGTAGGCATAGTCTTACAGGTAAGCATAAGGATGAAGACAATGCCATGTTCTATATGATAGAAAACTCACCCCAACCCAAGGGACCACGCAACCCAGGTGTGTGCACACTGCGTTTACACCGAAGTTCTCAATGGCACCTTGGTCGGACACGATCAGGTATGTGGGGTCTCCCTGCACAAACGCACAGTCAAAAATTATGTTGTATATTTGAGATAGACGTCATGTGCATGCTTGCTTGCCTTCAGACCCTGAGCCAACGAGTGATCTCCCTTCAGGTGAGTCTTAAGCCATTCAGCGGCCTTAACGTCATTACCCAAGGAATCCTTAGCAGGGATACCACCGGCACCACCGCCACCGCTACGATATAAAATGAAAGAAAGGGCGTCAGACAAGTCTGGACATGCGCCAGATACTTCAAGTTCTTACGTTCTAGGAACGAAAAATAGAGCGTAGGGAATTGCTAGACCGCCAACAGGCAGTGCGATCCCTCCAGCTAGAAGAAGATTCATCACGTTCCTCTTGTTCATGTCAGGTACCTTCACGTTGAAACAAAACCAAACTGCGATGATTAAATATCAAGACAAGAGCTACGAGAAGAGGGCATGCAGCCATCCAGGTCAATGAGGAGATATCGTCCACAAACACATTCTTGGCGTCGACGTTTCATGGGATGTGCATGTGTCGTTTGAATATAGATTGAAAGCAAAAAACTAAAGAGATATGAGTAGGCACATGTCCCTAGAACGGATAACGGCGTGGGATGGCACGCAATTGCAAAATCTGCTGAATGACCGACCTCAGAATCAATGGCAGATGCCCTAACTACGGCAGTAGTCCTTCTTGAAGGCCTCACAGCTGCTCTGGCAGATGTCACGCGTGACTGCATTGCGAAAGCCATAGTTCAGACGCAAAATCTACCGAGATAAATACGGAGAGTGACTGATCACGGTCAGTCTTTGTGAGTGGTTTCGGAAAGGACGAAATGACATCATGTTAATTTTGTACATCACCCAAAACACGGTTTCTGCTTGCATTTGGAGTGCGTCTAATTTTGAGTATATGAGTTATGACAAGTGAAGGGCTGCGATACTTAAGCGTAAACAAGAATGCTAATTGTAATAACAATTACATTATGAAGTAGGAACTATGGAAAATCTTTGAAACGAGAAGACAATTTTCATTCTAAAGTCGGTACCTACCTTTCTGCTAAGACTTGAAAATCTAGGTATCTAGTAACTTTAGACCTGAAATTTTGGTGGATAGATGGTGGATGATGGTGGATAACATTTGCATCAGCTCTCAAGCCTTCTCTTGTGTCGCACATAGCTCACGCTCACTCTAGACACCTGCGCATCAAGGAGTGAGCGTGATCAGTTAGTAGGTTGCAGCATCTTGTGGTGCATGGCGTCACATGCTGCATGCACAGATATTAATGAATTGAACAGTGAAGCAATTTCACAGCAGCAACATAGTTCCTTTATGAAGCAAGGCACACTCATTTATGATCCATTGTCTCTATGAAAACAGAATGCAGCTAAAAGTCAAGTCAGAACTTAGGGCTGTGAAGATGTAATACCCAATACCTTGCTTCACAGCATGTTCATGCACATAAGGAAACAACATAGGTACCAGGATCCAACCTGATTTAATGTTGTGATGTATATTACCTTCTTGCAAGCAACACTTTCCACTGATCCACCTCAGTTACGTCATCATGGCACACACAAGTATTCGATAAATCCAAGACGTCCATCTTCATTTTAGCATCAGCTAGAAGGGGAGAAGGCTATTGTCATGCGCATTCGATGAGTACAAGGATTGCACCAACTCAGCAGCATCAGCTAGGAGGAGAAGGCCATCATCACAGATCCAGCGCTTACATACCTACAATTGCTAAAGTTGTGGAGGACGTCTTATGCTTCCAGCAGATATGCTTCCAGCAGATTCCAAGCACAACATTGAACTCAAAGGAGTGTGGCGAGAAGTTGTGCATTGTACTGTGCCATGCTCAGCCCTGTGTCAAAGGGAGTTGTGCATTGCAGTGTGCCATGCTCAGCCCTGTGTCAAAGGGAGTTGTGCATTGTACTGTGCCATGCTCAGCCCTGTGTCAAAGGGAATCTTAATATCATTGGCCTTTCATTTAGGGTGAGCTTCTAGCGCATTTCTAAGAGGTTGTTTCCACTGGAGGTCTAGGGTCTCGACAGGGCTTGATGTGGCCCACTTACAGAAAGTTATTGCATTTAAGGTTCAAGGGGAGAAGTCATCGGAAGATCCTGCTGCTGCGACGCCTTCAATACCAGATAATGCAGCAAAGGGACTGCTTTCTGACACAACTGATCATGCTGGAGTAGAAAAATATTATAAGTTGGAACAGAAAGTCAAACAAAGTAATGTACTGAAAGGCAACTGAGGTGCGCAATTATGTTCAGAAAATGCAGCTTGTCTAACCCTTCTGATGGCATGCTTTCCTTCATTAACTTTATGCTTAAAATTCATATCCTACCAAGGTACCAGGTTTTATCAAGTATCAACTAGAAGAATTATTTCTTGGCCTGTTTTCATATTACTCTTGCTGAGAGGCAGGTGGTAGCTCAGGAAGCTGAAGCTGTGCTTAAATGGTTACTGCATATAGAAGAGTGATTTATGCTAGGGATTGTGAGTCTGCAGATATCTGAACACACCCTATGGCATGCCCTCTTCTTTCAATGCTTTTACCAGTCCTTGCCACGTTGGTTAGGCCTGAACTTAAATTTGCTTAAATTGAGAAAGAAGCGCTTCAATCCTCTCAAGAGAAGTGGATGGAACCTGTGCTGCTATCGAATGATATCCTGAAGAAGAAGGACACTCTTGGAAGGGTCTGTAAGGCTATTTCTTCCAAATGACCATTCCCTAAATGTGCAATTCCTATGAATGTGGAGTACTCATTTCATGCTTCACATGCACCTCAAAATGATGCAGCTCCAATCGATGTTGTGGAGCAGCAGGCAGTGCAAAAACAAACCATGGATCAGGACAAATATGAGTTGTGCAAGAAAGCAACCCATACATTAGACAGACATTTATTAAATAGGAAAAATTGAAAAATTCTTATCAAGACTCATAATCATTCACAAGCGCCATAATCACCTTTGGAGGAGTTCACCTGAGTTTTCCCTGAAATGACTCAAGCTGCGATTTGCAAATCACAGCGCTCACATCATGAAGAATAGACTGGCTAGCAGAAATAAATTAGAGCTACAGGTTTGTCTGCTCCTCTGTCTGAAAACATACAAAATTTTAAAGCAGACCAGCAAGTATCTAGGGACTGAGAGTTCGTACAATATTTAGTCAAAATGCCCGTCATGTAATGCTACCTAAATTCAAAAATGAAACCTATTGGCATAGCCAGAGACTGGTCATTTCATTTGAGTCATTTGATAGCCGCAGCAGTATATCTCAGCCTTATGAGCTGACATGGCTGAATCATGCATGCCAACTTGCTACCGTAGATCTGCAGCTGATCTTTGTACTGGACACGTATCCTGATAAAAACTGCATCAACAGTAAGGAATATATCTCTGATTTACAGGCTGATGCCTTATAAGATACGTTTCTTGTTTAGCGCGCAAATTGAGAATCATCAATAGTTTCCAGGGTGTCAGTGCATAATCATCGAGTATGTAGTTGATTCTCTGCTTTATAATGAGTAACACTTCTGTTAGTTGTACACTGAAGTGTGAAAAATACTTTTATCACTATCCGTGTTATTCAAGAAACTCGTCAACTATATACGAATCAATCTCAGAAAGCAATAACCGAGACTAAGTGCTGCCGCCGCATTGGGATCGTCATGGTGCTCTTTGCAAATATTTTAATTTCGTATGATTTACAATTATTCTCATGGGTTTTCAATATTCGATTTCTCTCTCTCAGCCTCTTATTATGTTAAACTCGTACGTTCACCGCAGGCGACATTTGTGCTTTTTGAGTCTGCCTCTGGATTCGGCCTCTTTGAGATACAAAGCTTTGATGAGATATGCTCCAGTCAGGAGAAAGTCCAAGAAGCAACAAGGTAAATAATGATGAATATTGTTACTTCTTCCTTCAACTTATGCACTGCTTCATCATGTAAGTGTTTATTTTCTGCAGTAGCTTTGAGCGATTTGGGAAAATCGTCAAAATGACGGCCTTCAGGCCATTCGTGTCCGCCGCTAACGCTCTTGAACAAATAAATTCTATGTCAGAGTCACAACTTACAGATGAGCTGAAGGGCTTTCTTGAGCTGAATCTTCCTAAGGCGCGTGTCATGCTGCTTGCATCCCGAGCACTGCTCATTCCGTGCTCACATGTGGAGCAAAGGCACTCGCTACGCAATAACTCTGGTTATTTGATTTCTAAAGTTCTCTCATTAGACTGACCATCTATCCTCTTTGTGTACAATTAAGGAGCTGTTGTGAACACTATCTAGCCATATCTAAATATAATGTTTGTGTCATGTAGGTAAAGACTGGCAAAACCCCCAAATTTAAACTTGGTGTCAGTGATCCAAAGCTTGGGTCTGCAATTCAAGAGTCTACTGATATTCCTTGCATTGCTAATGACGCGGTGGGAGAGGTGCTGCGGGGCATCCGACAGGCTTTTACCAGGTAAGTGTCCCATCTGTTTTTCAGTGGCATGTGTATTACAATTTGAGATTTTTCTGTGTAAAGTTTACAGCATTCCTCAATTTTGGCCTTGAGATGTGAGATACTATCGAGAGCTGATAGCAGGGTCATGAGAACATTTGAGAACAATAGAAATAAGTCTTGTATAAGTTTCCTTCCGGACTGTTACAAACAGTTTTTTTTTGCAGGTTTCTGGATGGACTTTCGGACTTAGACCTGCGAAAAGCGCAACTTGGTTTAGCTCATTCCTACTCACGTGCTAAGGTTGTTCCACAAGTTTTACAAAATACAAGTATAAGCTCTCTTGATGTTCAGTACACCTCATGCTGCTTTGTGAAGCTCATTGCATGTGCCATGTAATATGTCTCAATGTTTTATGTTTTGTCTACACTTTTTTCACTGGATCAGGTCAAATTCAATGTCAACAAGGTGGATAATATGATCATTCAAGCAATTGCGCTGCTTGACACATTAGATAAAGACATCAACACCTTTGTCATGAGAGTAAGAGAATGGTACTCATGGCACTTTCCAGAGCTCGTCAAGATCATTAATGACAATTACCAGTACGCCAGATTAGCGCTCTTGGTGAAGGTAAGATTTAACAGATTATTGGAAAACAAATGTCCTCATGTTTTTCAAGTTTAGGGTTTAGCTCAATTGGTAGATGGTCGCTGAAGCTACTGACATCAACCGTCCTTGATCTGCAATTCTGTGTACTTGTGTTTGTGTACAGGATAAGTCTACCTTGTCAGAGTCAAGGCTTCCTGAACTGACTGAAATTGTGGGAGATGAGACCAAAGCCAAAGAGGTCTTAGAAGCATCAAAATCCTCCATGGGACAGGTAATGGTGAATGCTTTCATGTAAACGTCCTCAGCAATCATCAGAATATGTAAAAAAGGCTCTCCCTCTGTCCTTGCACTGTCTCAAAAGCCACTTATGTGCTTGTGCTGTGTAGGATATAAGTCCCATTGATTTAATCAACATTGAGCGTTTTGCAAGCCGGGTCATTGCGCTAGCTGAGTACCGCCAAAAGCTGCACAGCTATCTTATTCAGAAGATGCATGTGGTTGCTCCAAACTTGTCTTCATTGATAGGAGAGACTGTCGGTGCCAGACTGATAAGCCATGCAGGTAGGGAGGGCAGTAGTGCCAGTAGAGGCGCAAGGGACATGAGTCTTATAATGTGTGTTTTCACTGTTTTTCAAGTTTTTATCCAATGTTCTGAGATATCTAGAGATAGGACCTACCTGTACTTTTTCTCTCACTGATTAGGCTCCTTGACAAATCTGGCTAAGTACCCTGCTTCAACTGTTCAAATTCTGGGAGCTGAAAAAGCTCTTTTCAGGTGCGTAGGCTAATAGGTAAACATAACATTTGAATTAGGGCCAGCATTTACTACTGCTATTGCCTGAGTAATGTTGTAACTAACTTCTTCTTTCAGCAATGTTAAAATTTATTATGTTGTTTTCTACTACTCTTAAAGATATTTTCTGTCCTCTCCTTTTTTTAATTTTTCCAAGGGCTCTTAAAACGAAGGGAAACACCCCTAAATATGGTCTCATCTTCCACTCATCCTTTATTGGTCGGGCCAAGCAGCGCAATAAAGGCAGAATAAGCCGCTATCTTGCAAATAAGTGTTCCATTGCCTCTCGAATTGACTGCTTCAGTGACTTCACAACTTCTGTTTTTGGAGACAAGATGAAGGAGCAGGTGAAGCTATGTTGTCTCAATGATGTATGGGAATACTTATTCCACTTTTTCCATCTAAGCTCACATTTTCTTCAAAATGTCATCATGATGTACAATATTTAGGAGTGAATGTTTGCATGATTAGGTTGAGGAGCGCTTGAGATTTTATGAGGAAGGGACGGCGCCAAGAAAAAATGTGGACATGATGAAAGAAGCCATGGACATTGTACAGAGTGATCTGGCAGTTGTGGAAAAGAAAACAGACAAGAAGAAGAGCAAGGTACGGGAACTAGTCAAAGATCACTAGCAGCGCAGTCGTAATGATGTTATAAGCTCCCATGACCTTAAATTGAATTCATGCTGCTGACACAATTTCTATTGTTGTAGACAAAACGGGCTGCAGAGGAAGATGTCACTGTAGAGGAAGCAGTTTCAAAGAAACAGGTATGTTTAGTTGTCTCCAGGATAATATCTAGCATGATACATGTAAACATCATGTTGGCACAGTCCGACTGGTTAAATGTGCAACATTCCTATTTCAATCTGTTTTGTCTTTCTTCCTCGTTACGAATTTCACAATTGCAGGGGAAAAAGAAGAAGAAAAGTTCAGCTGAAGACGTGTAATAACGGGTCTGCTACAGTTGCTTGACTGATATTATGCTGTCATGCTTTGCACCTGCGTCCGAAAAGCAGTGTATTCATGGCACTATTCCACTAGTTGAATTTAGTGCTCCTTTAACACTGATAAATGGCACACCTCCTACCTATAATTGTAGCCATTGCCATTCTTATGCCAAGCCCTTTCGCAAGCCCTTTTGCCAAGTATCAAATACTATCATTCTTACATTGAAGTAAGCGAGATGGATGACAATGCTTGTGCATAAGCTACTTGGTATAGAGTTTGAAAAGAGGGTGACCAGAAGTGATGTTCATTAATACAGAAAAAGTAATAGAGAAGTAATGTAGGAGAGCCGTTGTTCACAAGCATGGAACCTTGCGTTTAACTAAAGCTTTTAACATTATTGCCCTTAATCTCTTAGCAGAAATTAAATGTAAAAAATATCAATATCTGCTATTAAGTGGGTGTTTCCGCCCAAATACCTAAGTACTAAGGCTGCTGAGAGTAGTGGTCTAGCAGTTGAATTCAAAATAGCGGCTAGTGCAAGGATTAATTTTAAGCTCATAGTGTGCCCCTTACGGTGCGTTCACATTGTGTGAACAATGTATTCATCCTTCCAGACACTAAAACACACTGTGTTACAGTTGTCATAGGATACTTTCATATACTGCCATAGCTTTAATTAAGTGCCAAGGCCGGTTCTTAAAAAAGGAGATGTAGCTTAAAATAACCTTTTACAAGAAATATGAGAATGCAGCTTTCAAATTTCGAACAAGATTTAGGACAGGAGTAAGGAGGCCCTGCATTGGGTGCATCGTCAATAGGTAATTGATTCAGCAAGGTTCATAGACAACCTCTTGCCTTGACAGATTCTAGGATAAGGTATTGAGTTCAAGTAACGTGCACGTGATCATTTGGGTTCAGATGGTTAAGATGAGCTGTTGCTGCATCTTTTGGTGGTTTCCTCATAGCTTCCACTTTTGACAGCCCAAACAGTGTTACCAGCACAGCCTGCCAGTCTGGTCGAGCATGATCTACGACATGCATCTTGTATGCTTGTATAGCATCATGGACCCTACATTATGAAGTCTGTGTTAAAATTGAAGTGAAAAAGATACTGACTTATATCAACTTTTAAGATGAAGCGAGAAAATATGATTCTTGGAGAATTCTCTCATCTCAGTAACAGCACTGGCGCAGATGATATCTCCAGCCGTGTCTTTATCAAAAGCTATGTTTGAAACAAGCAACACTTGCCTTGGTGAGTCCTTTCTCCATACATCCACGAATGAGATGTAGGCCTCGTGCTTGAAACCCAGGTCTGCCAGCCTGCGCTTCACTTTCTTTAGATCCACCCCCTTGTTGAGAACCTCATCCAGATCTTCTTGTGCAGTCAACCACGCCTGATATTCTCTCTCATACCTGTCACAATACATCACACAGATCCTCACATGGCTGGAGAAACATTGCAGCCCACTCCTTACTGTACCTTATGCATCCTTACTACCTCAACTCCCATCCCTTAGTATAATCTCACCTCAATTTGTCTGCCTCCTGCTTGTCCCTGTATCTCGACTTCACAACATCATCTGCATTGTTCCAAGCCTGGACAGCTGCATCTGTGGCTGCAGGGCTTTCTACAACCCCAGCACCTGAGGACCAAAGGTCAACAGTGGTAACCCTTCTCACATAACTCAGAGCCATCTCTTGCTCCAGGATCAATATT
Source organism: Chlamydomonas eustigma (assembly GCA_002335675.1). Lineage (NCBI taxonomy): Eukaryota > Viridiplantae > Chlorophyta > Chlorophyceae > Chlamydomonadales > Chlamydomonadaceae > Chlamydomonas > Chlamydomonas eustigma. The sequence continues at coordinate 7,156 of BEGY01000179.1, read as the reverse complement.
AGTAAAATGTCTCCCTTTACTGCTCCTGATGTGAATATTTCTTTACAGGTTATTCAAATGCTAGCAATCGAATTCAAAGACAGAGAAACCATGATTGCTGACAACCTCATACAATATACTGTACACATAATGAAGTGGTCACATTACCAGCACTTGATATATTTAAAGCCTTCATAAACTCAATTGAATACAGCTGAAGGGCGTCCCGAGGTTGCGTTGGACGAGCTGATACCTGTATTCATGCATGGAAGCAGTTGCACAATAGAGGTCACGAGGCCCTGGCAGGGAATGAATGCATTTGTTCTGTGCAAAAATTATACCTCAAAGCAGGCCGCATGGGAACGATAGTCTGTGCTGTGCAAAACATTACAGCTAACAGCGGGCTGCAGGGGAATGATGTCATGCTTTGTGGATAACATAAAAAGTCAAAGCAGGTTGCAGGAGAATAAGAGCATGTGTTTTTCAAAACATCACAACAAAGTAAACAAATTTCAATGTCATAGCAAGTAGACTGCAAACCTTCGCCTCCCTGCTCCTTCCCCTTTGAGTTGATGTCTTACCCCTGATTCAACTGCTGCCTGGATCCTCTTGCCCAGCAGTTCAGACTGACCCTGTGCTACCAGCTGTGACATGTACCTGCCTCGATCCTTCTCCGCCTTTTCCTCATAATTGGCTTTCTCTTCTGCACTGAGTGACCTCCACTGACTGCCAAGGATCTGATTCACCTACAGGGGTGGCACTGTAGTCAAATGTCTGCCCTACAAAGAGAAGTCGAGTTCAGCACTCCTACCTCGTTGTTGTCTTTCCCTGGATTGTTTGCAATAACGTTTCGTCGATTCATCTCCACAAACACATTCCATGGCGTTTTTGCCTGCAGACAGTCAAAAATATGTGAAGATTACAGCATAGCATTACAACATTTCAGCGGAATCAAAATGAGATCCCTTTCAACGTGCCGTAAAGCTTTGCATTACTCATTCTGTTCTCTCACTCTAATTGCTCCTACTGCTGTCACCTTCTTGGGAGCCCCCTTTTTAGCTGTCTTCTCTTTGTAGTAAATCCCACCCGTATTCACTTCAGCTGCTGCAGCTGCCGCACTAGACGCAGCACCCATGGCCTGCTTCCCCACAGCATTTACAGCCGAGGCGTTCAGCATGGCAGCAACATTGTGAACTTGTGTGGCAAGAGGAGCCTGGCTTAGAGGGAGTGCCGCTTGCTGCAGCTTGTTGCTGAGAGGTGGCTGAGAGGCAGGGAGTGCAGAAGGAGGGGCTGTCTCCAGAGCTGCATTGTTAGCTGCCACTAGTCCTTGAAGGGGACTTAAGTTAGGAGTAGCTGATGGTTGTAATGTTGCATCAGTGTTCCCAACGGGTGTCTTCCCTTGGGATTGCGGCTTTGCGGCAGCAGCCCTACTGCTCCTGACTGGCACAAAGATCTGCATAGCACCTGTGATGGGAAGGTTGTCCTTAGTGGGCACATAGCAGATGCCGCCCCTGTGCCAGGGCTCCACAGTAACAAACAGGCAGACAGCCTCTGCAGGTGCTGCGGATGACTGCACTGGCTGTTGTAATATTATGCCTGAGGGCTCTGGAGGTGACTCTTCAGGGGGGGGCATCACCTGCTGAAGCGGCTAGGCAGATCAATAGACACCCTCAAGTACTCATACTTGAGATGTCCCCAAGCACAAGATGTCACCATGCTTCTGTCATGACCTCCCTTAGGCAATGACACTGTGCTCTTGTCTAGGAACCTATCAAAATACTTATAAACCCTGTATCCTGAAACATGACTGTATTTACTTAGCAAGGTAACCAGCTTGACTTGGTCTGTCTGGGCTCAGCATGACAGACAGTATGTGGACTTGATCTGCATGACAGGCAGTATGTGGACTTGATCTGCATGACAGACAGTATGTGAACTTGCTCTGCATGACAGACAGTATGTGAACTTGCTCTTGAATTTCCTTACCTTTTCCTTTTTCTGAACCCCACCTTGAATGGCCTGCCTCTTTTCTTTGATTTCGCCCGCCCTCCTCTCTCAGAAGCTTCCATTATGGCCTCCTCCTCCTCCTCTTTCTTCTCCTCCTCTTGCTCTAGTACCTCATCATCATCATCATCATCTATGTCTGCTCGTGCTCGACGCTTCTTTCTGCGCAATCTTGCTTTTTCCACCTTAAAGCAAAGGAAAAAGCAAGGTCATTCTAGAAAAACTGTGAAATCTGGTTTAGTGTTAGACTTAAGGGATATAAATAACATTCCTCCTAAGAGGAGTTCATTTCCGTACCATTCCTTCAGAAGCTCTAGCAAGCGTTCCTGAAGGCTTTAAGATTGCCTGTTCCTCACCTTTTCAGGATGCAGTTGTTCATGATTTTGTGCTTCCTTGTAGGCATCCTCAAGGTCCTCTTCATGGATCAGCTCCAGCTCTTTTGGAGAACTCACCTGAGAGGATCATTGAAAATTCATAAGAGAGTTCACCTGATTCGCAACACTGAATGCAATATCTATAACATGAATGAATGTGAGTCAGTGCTATGCTTTCTACTCCAAGTGGAGGGGCAACAAGAAGGCACCGCAACAAGTGCTACGCTTCCCACTCCGAAACTTCGCCTCTACACAGTTTAGCGCTGCTTGGTTCCGGGCAGAGAAATTCAAGAATGAGGTGCTAAAACATAGAATCTGCATAGAGGTTGGCCACATAGCATTGCTTCCCCTCACCTCACCATCCTCCCACATCTGGTGTGGTTTTACAAGATGCCACTGTCCATCTTCCAGCACACGAGCCCTTCGTATCAGGCTTGGCTGCATAGGCATGCACATGACAGATGCTGCTTTTTAGATCTAGCAATAGTAACAGAGCTTCAAATCTGCTTTGAAGGAAGGCAGCAGCTGATATCGATTTTCAAGGGCGCTATAAAGACATCACCATCTTACCAACACTTTTTCGGGCTCAGCATTGTGGAACGGATACTCCACAATGTATGAGCCTGCAACAGCTTGCCTCACAACACGACCAAACCAAGCACACGGGTCTGTTTTACTGCCATTGGACACCTCACAAAACTCCCCAGGCTAAGAAATGAAGCAGCAATCACTGCTTGATGAGTTCTTGTGCAGTTCAATAATGCTTGCTACTCTTCCATGTCGAAGAAGTTGAATAGGGTTTGTTTACTTTATATTGGCACGAATCCCAAGGTACCTACCCTCAAATCCGCCTCTTCCCCAAAATCGAAAGGGAGTGATTCAAATTCTGAGACATGGTCGACATGGACATCTTCCTCGTCCCCGTTATCATAGCGAACACGCAATTTGTTCCTATTCTTTTCTATAACCTGACAAGTGAGTAAAGTATCAATCATTGTTGTGCAACTACAGCGTCTCTCCAAGAAGCAGTTCTCCAACACATTATTCTTACTATTGCTGGCCAGTATGCGCCAGCGAATCCATCCTTGCTTTTGTTATCGGTAGGCTCCCACCAAACTCGAACCTGCGCGAGACTTACAGCATTCAAAATTCTCACTCCATATCACAAGTGTTACAAGAACAAACAGCTCCTCAAACCTTATCGACTCCATCAGAAGCCTTCGCCTTTTGTCTCCCCATACAATACTTTTTTTATGTTGCAGACAAGAATTGAACAATTGAGCTATAAATATGCAGTCAGCTTTTAAAGTAAACGATCCCAGTGAAACACAACGGCGTTAAAGAGGAAAAGCATTACGGCATACATCATTAGCGACTTTGTTGCTATTCGTTTAGGTTATCCTAAAAATTTAGCACCAGTCAAATTTGCAATGTCATTTCTTATTTTCAAGGGTCTGCAAACAGAAAAGCGTCTGCTTTGGGGGTCAAGAGGGCTTGCCGATCCTGACGAATTGAAAAGTGTACGGAAAAGGACCGCGGGCATTTCTTTATGTAATTTGAAAGATTTTAACTGGATCAATCGCAGCAAAGTGTCATGAAAATTACGGAGATAACCGGAGTTCTCCGATGTAAAGTAGCCCTATGTGGTGAGTTCGAGTGTTTCAACTAGGACAAGAGAGTTATTTCATTGATACTGTGGTATTTTAATACTCAACCAGGAGACTCAGCAGTAGGAAAAACTTCACTGGTTTCAATGTATACTTCTAAGGGGCAGAAATTTCCTAAATTATACACAATGGTAAGCAATGCAGCATTGTAATGTAACATGAGGTAGAATATAATAGAATCCTATTTGTATATTGACAAGTTGCACTTGCCACAATATTAACTGATATTGGGAGATTGCCTTCTGAAGTTGAATGATTTATAGTGAGCAAGAAGCCTCCTTTATTTTTCTTTACAGCTCAAGTTTAAGATAAGACATGTGTGTGACATTGCAGACAACTGGCGTTGATGTTGTTGTGGCTCAAGTTCCGATTCCTGATACCACCTTGATTGCTGAGCTGTACATGCTGGATACCTCAGGCAGTGAACTATACAGAGAATCCATATCGCAGTACTGGAATGGAGTATACTATGCTATGGTTGTTTTTGATGTGACCAACGCTGACTCATTCGAGTCATGTAAAGTCTGGATGGATGAACTAAAGAAAATGAGGTGCAAAACTATAACTTTCAATACATGTTCACTATGTAAAGAAGTCCTCTGAAACTTAGTAATTTCATTTGCATAACGTTGCTTACATTCAAGCCTATGTCCCTCCTCTTGCTAAGAATGGTATTCCTAAGGCCTCACTTGAAAGGTTGCACTGTTGTTCAGTGATATCCTGAACTCATTCTGACAGTTTTAGTTGCTCGGCCTGAACAGATTAGATAAAGAACGGCAAATTAAGGGAGTGCTGGTGGCCACGAAGACAGATCTCCCATCACAACGCCATGCTGTGACGCTTCAATCAGCACAAGATTGGGCAACAGCCAATGGCATGGACTTCTTTGCAACTTCTTCAGTGAGTGGTGGCTTACCTTCTCTCACTGGAGGCTTGTAGAGTAATGATCATGACTGTTGGAGACTTGCCATATTCATAATGCATAGTTGCTAATTATTACTTTTAAAAAATGTCAGCAGTCCTCATGGTCATGTTATGATCCCTTCTAGCTCTGATGGCTAAATAAAGCTCAAGTGATTTTTGAAAATGGATGAGTAGAATCAATGCAGCTGTTGCGTATATTTATGTTCACTGCTGTACGCACATGATATATGATATGTATAAACCATCTCATGAGCTGAAATCATGAAACCATAGACATCAAAAGACAGGCGTATGTCATCAAACCATGTGTGGTTAAGTAGGAATCAAAAGTGGTATTCAGGTGATCATGTATTTAAATTCTTTCTACGTCCTGCAGATTCCCCCAGGAGACAATATTGAATGCCCATTTGTATCCCTTGCAAAGTCTTTCCATAAAAGCTATGAAGAAAAGCTTGCAGGTTACTTGGATGCCTGCAGAAATTATTGATTTTCTGCCTCTGCTGTTTTACGTTACTCAACATGCTGGCACAGCTATAGATATAGTTGTAATAATATGTTATTTATGACTGACATGACTGCCTCTTTGCAATCATTTAATGAACGCTGAGTGGTGTGCCTCCCTAACATCTTCGCGTTTCCTTTAAGACATGGGCACCTTCACAAGTAGATGGGTGACATGTTTTCTTTACAGAGGCATGAGGAGGTTTCCATGTAGTCTCATTTCAAATACAAATTATTTTCTTATTTTTTGATAGCTTGTTTTTGTCCTTCAAATATTCCAAGTCACCTAACTACCCAGTAACTACCCAGTACTTGTTCAGAATCGTCAGGACGCATTTCTCCTTACGTCTTATAAATAATCGCTGCACCTACTATCATCCTCTACTTATTGTACGATTTTTCATATGCGCTCATTCAGATGAGTAAAGGCTCCATCTGCACGATAGCCGCAACATCACTAACAAGCTTCGCAAGCTCAGTACTAGGTGCCACTTTGTACCACTTGTTCATACGCGTTCAAACTCTAAGAAGAAAGAAAAAGCACGTTGCTGTACATAATCATACTTACTCATCAGCAGTAAATGATCAGAAAACCGATACAGAGTTGTCCCGTGGGGGCACAACATCATCAGTTAAGAGATTCAGGTGATACATTTTATGCAAGTACTGGCCTGTCAGGTAACAGAGATGAGAGAGGTACATGATGGTGATTTGATTTGATTGTCTCACGCAGAGAGGATGAAATCCTGTCTGAGCAGTTGACCAGAAATGTGCAGTTTTTTGGGGAAGCACCACAACAAAAGATTGCTGAATCGTTCGTGATTGTAGTCGGCTTGGGGGTAAGGCAATGTTGACTCTCTTTAAGGTCATTATTCAGTCATGATCCTGCATTGTAACAGATGCAGAACAGTGTTCATACTGTTCTTTTTAACACTCTTTCATGCACTCCTTTTTAACAGTTAACAACCTTTTCGCAGGGGTAATGACATTCACATACCATTGTTCCTGACATTCTTCAGTTTGTCCTGCATTCCTGCATTTGTTTGTGCTCTTTACTCTTAAGATGTACGGACACAGCCTTGAGTGGCCTCCTGTAATCAGTCGATATCAGCCTCCCAAGCACCAAATCAAATATCCTTTACTTCATTGTTGCACTCCAGGGTGTTGGGAGCCATGCTGCTCACCTCCTGCTCAGGTCTGGTGTTGGGAAACTCCGACTCATTGACTTTGATCAGGTATTCTATGGAGAACCCCTTCATCCTCTTCTTCTCCTGGATATTTTATATTCTAAGACATATGTTATTTCTTGTCCTCAAGAGCAGCATGACTCATACAGCACACATCCCCCTAAAATTGTTATCTGAGGCTTCATATGTGTTGATTCAAAAGGCCCAACATTAGTTGTCTCCTGCCATCTGTATTATACATCTCACTAAGCTATCAGACTTGAACTGTACATTTTTGTATCACCTCTCTAATTGTGCACTGCTTCAATCTTGCCTCTTCAAAATGCTACATCAGCAGATTCCTCTGTGCTCATGTAACTATTAGGTGACGCTGTCCTCTCTGAACAGACATGCTCTGGCTACTAGGGAGGATGTGGGCACTTCAAAAGCTCGTTGCTTGGAGAAGCACTTTCGCAACATAATGCCTGAGGTAATGTTGCTATGACAGGAAGGATGGATATTATTTGACAGCTTTGTGTAT
>BEGY01000178.1:9056-67858 GCA_002335675.1 Chlamydomonas eustigma | reverse complement strand
AACGCTATGTGAGGTCAGCCTTGTTATGCACTCGTTAACGCTATGTGAGGCCAGCCTTGTTATGTACTCGTTGATGCTGTGTGAGGCCAGCCTTGTTATTCACTCGTTGATGCTGTGTGAGGCCAGCCTTGTTATGCACTCGTTGACGCTATGTGAGGTCAGCCTTGTTATGCACTCGTTGATGTCTTGTGCAGATTTGGATGCTGGGTTCTGCATTTTTTACATTGGGAGGCCTCTTTTTGGCATGGAGACACTTTGTTATGGGTGTGGCATAACGGGTGAGCAAGAAATTCAATGTTAGTTTTTGTAAGGTCAGCCAAGAATGCCTAGCAATCCAAGAATTGAAATTGCACGATTTAAGCACTCTGTGTGAGATAAGTGACTTGGTAGTGGTTCGGACACTATCTCATATCATGCAGTTCTCAACAGCCTATATAAATAAGCCTATGGCCACGCCACTAGTGCAACTGCAGCGCATGCTAAGTAGTTTTCTTTTTCCGGCAAATTGGTGTGCTGTCGTATGCATCACAATTTTAGCAAATGTGCGAAACGTATAATAGGCCCATATGTCAGAGTTGTACTCATGTACTGTGCGCATTGTGATATCTCTTATTGCCAAATATCTTTCATTTAAAGGAATATGGATCTATGTAAAGTCTTTTTAAAACCTTTTAAACATCAAACGCAACATGAAACATCAAGATAAAAGATTGTATGTTTTTAATTCAGAACAGTCTTGACTCCTGATTTCAGTCTTAGGCACGATAGGAATGAAATCAATCTGGATCATAATAACCAAATTTACAGCTGTGGCGCCAACAGCTTGTGCATGGAGTTATTCCTCCACATTGTTGTGGCCTCAAACAAACAGAGCGTTGGGGCTGCATGGAACCAAGATCATAGCAGGAATGAATTCAGGAGAGAATGTAAAAACATTGCATTGAGCTTGCACCCCTAGTTCAACATTAGCATTAGCCTACAAGTACTGCCCATTCCAAGCAGGGGACATCATGGAACATCTCACCAAATTTCTTTGCACAGCTTCTTGATTTTGATCCAGTCCTCGATTGTTAAGTCAACAAACTCTTCTGTCCTGGGGGTCGTCAAGGTTACAGAGCATGCCAATGTATTGAAAGTATTTGTCAAAAGGAAACTTCTAGGTTCTGAGCAGGGCTCACCAATAATCTAGTGCAAAGTTGTATTCTCAAATCTAAATATGATGCTTAATTAATGATTTCAGCCTTCAGATTCGATTGGTATCGTGAACATAACATGATTAGTGAACGCTGCAAAGTACCTTAAATGGTCTGCAGTTATCAAGACAGGTCCAGATATAGTGGAAGGAGTCACTTCTGGAGGCTCCTCTGGGAGGTTTGCGCACAGCCAGAGCTGGCTAGCATTAGTGTTGTGTGGAAGCTATGACATGCAAATAATGGTTATAATCAGAGATATTCATTTGCCAAGGCCAGGTGCATTGCTAATGACACAGTAGCCTGCTAAAACCGTGTGCAGGTTTGTATTCCTTCAAAATTATGTCACACAAGTAGATGAGCCATTTCTCAGCTGCTAACTGGAATGAGAAGGAGATGAACCCTCAGTTCTCTAACCAGAACCGTTTTAACTTCAATTCCACTTGAGCAGAGCATTTTGTAACAATGAGGGCTATTGCTGCTTTAAAAGATGCTAGACCTTCTCTGCTTAATTCTGATTACTAACGACAGATGACATGAAACGAGCCTAGTGTGCTATAGCATGAATGCAATGTGGCGTCTTATGAAGGAAATAATTACGCATCAAGACATAATTACTTGCACGAAGTCATTTAGTGGCACTCATGCAGTTGCTGCATGTTGAAAATAGCTCATATAATAAAATGACGATGATGCCAAGACGCGAAAACCGCTCATAGGGGTCTAGGTAATAACATATCTGTAGATGAATGTATTTTGAGAACATTTTCAAAATATCGAATTTATGCGCAGTCCGTGTGCATGAGTACTGCTATCGATACCTATCGCAGGTAATTACTACTGATCGACTCACATTTTTCTCCAGGCCCTGTAGGTCTATGTACATGTGCATTGCAAGGTCCATCCTCTTGTCGAAGGAGCCCGGTAGGCTGAAGCAACGGACATTGTCGCCTGGTATACCCAAAACCCTAGCAGCGGCAGCGTCGATGTCTCCTGTTTCAATCCCAAGGATTGAGCAGAAGACATCTATTGCTTTGATTCTCAAACCAATATGGTCTAAATCGTGAAGGTTTCGTACCTTCGCCATCCTCGTCACGAGTAAAAGACACCTGGAAGTAGGAGGAACAGGGAATTGTTTCAGTAAAATCGATTTCAGCTGGAAAGATTGAGAACTTACCACTTCAATTTTGCTTCCTGCCTCATCGTCGCACAAACGAAGGCAAGATGACTCAGTTTTGTACTGGAGATCCGAAGGGACTTTTTCCATACTGCAGAATGGTTTCATAAGATGAGACAAAGTGCTTTTGAATCTTAATGACGCTCTCAATTTTAAAGCATTCATTACCTACGAGACATGTCGACACTAGCACTCGATACTCTGACGTCATGTGTCCAAACCCCGACCCTATATGTACATCGCGAATCAGGTATTATTTTGCATGAGTTAACACGGAGCATAGCGAGCCTGCTGACAAGCACTGAAAATCACCTAAGCTGATGGCGACGACACTTCATTCATTCAATTATAAACTGCACCATTATAAATTTGATGCAAATGTCTGGGTTACCTTGGCCGTCCTCAAAATATTCTAATAAGTTTTTCCAGACATCTGCGGCGGTTGCATGGTCTGGATAGGTACTCATCCATGACTTTGAAGAACTCAGCATATTGAATGCAAGTTTTAAAGGAAGGCTTCGGACACAAATGTCTGAGGTAGAATTATTACCATTTCTTTGGTTGTTGTTCCTCAGTATTTGAAGAACATACATCATTTTCCAACTTCCTTTGCAATCCATTTTATATTCAGCAGCGAGGAATGAGGAACCTTATCTTGAAGTAAACTGCCTTTTCTCTTTTGAGTGTACAAAGCCATTTCTCAAGTATTTTGTAAAGCAATTTTGTGTATCATTATAAGCCTCAGTAGGACTAAGCAAAGTGACTCTGTAATAATGGTATGGTAATGATATCTTTAATGTACGTTGAGAAGCAGTTTATGCAACTTTATTGTGCATGCTGAAGGTGAAGTCACAGAGAATGCTTAGATTGGCTTAACAGCCACAGCTTTAATTACAGATTCTCTGATGCGGAGAGCAGGCATCCGTTATCTATCTCTTCACACTACTTTGAACTTGGTGTTAGGAAAGCAGCTGCCTTCAAAATGAGGTCTGCATGCACAACATACCCATGCACAGTCATCTTCAAGATTTCAACTGGCTGTTACAATGAGTAGTACCTCTAATACTTCTGAACAACTGCAATGCTGGATGACCAAAACTTGGAAAGTGGCAATAGCTGCCATGTAAGTATGCAAACTTCTTTAGAGCCTTACAACATTCCCCCAGCTGCTTTACACTAGCATTGTGATGGCAGGCTGGTCTTCAAATATCTCATAATTTGTATCAATTCCAAATCAATCACATCATCAATAAAAAAACTCTATGGATCTTCCTGCACTTGGAACACAGCTGAATGATCCAACTTAACATTGCAACATATGTACAGAATTCATCACTCTATATTCCAAGATTATCTACAATCAAACCTGGATCAGGATACAAAATGCGGCCTCCTGTGACCTTGATCATGTCTCAAGAAGTGAAAACGCTTTTGACATGAGTGCTAACTACTTCATCTGAGATTGATGTTATCAAAACTGTAAGGCAAGGTGAATAAATGGAGACAAAGCTATTAGCTGGACGGTGGTAGAACGTTCTGCAGAAACTGTGCATCACTCTCAATATTACCAGGAGAAGAGTACTGGCATACAACAATGGTGGCGTAAGGGTCTGCTCCAGAGCAAGTACCCTGTGCCATTCCACACCCCATGGTTGAAGTGGAAACCCACACAAGTTGTGTGAAGTGGCCTATGGACTCAAAATGTGGCTCGTTGGTGGTGTAGGGAGTGCTTGTGAACTGATAGTTTGAAATCTCGCTGTACCAGTCATCGACAGCTGAACACCATGTCAAGCTTGCCTCAGGGTATGATGCGTAGACCCCTAATAGGTTCTCACCCACTCCTGGGGTGCCGCTGTGCTGGAACAAGCAGTTTGCCGCCAGGTAGTTGGCCCAGTTCTGTGCTGAGGTTGCGAGGCTAGTGCTCCAAGTCAAGGGAGGGGCACTGTTTATAGAGCGTTTAAGATTTGTCTCACAGAGGCCTCCATCATCACAGGGGCAGGTTCCACTGTAGGCCTGTGGCTGGGGTACAGGGGAGGGTACAGGGGACGACTGAGGTACAGGGGAGGGTACAGGGGACGGCTGAGGTACAGGGGAGGGTACAGGGGACGGCTGAGGTGAAGGGGAGGGTACAGGGGACGGCTGAGGTACAGGGGAGGGTATAGGGGACGGCTGAGGTGAAGGGGAGGGTACAGGGGATGGCTGGGGTATAGGAGAGGGTATAGGGGACGGCTGAGGTGAAGGGGAGGGAACAGGGGAAGGCTGGGGTGCAGGAGAGGGTACAGGGGAGGGCTGGGGTGCAGGGGAGGATACCGTTGAGAGTACAGGGGACATCGCAGTAGGCCCTGTGACATCATCAGTCCATTATGAACATAAGATCTCATAATACGTTTTTTTTAAATATGCGCACCAATCATCTGCCTGAGGTAAAAGCAGTAATCCTACTACTTTAACTACCTTACTACTCTCTGCAAGGTACTGACATAGCAGCAGCTCTCCATGATGATATGTTACTAATGCGGTAATGATTACTCACTGATAGCAGTCCTTGACGCCCATGTTGCTTGGTTACTTGCATCGTAGATGACCAAATTTCCATCATCCTGTAAAACATAATAACGGATAAGGCAGCAAGATGTTAAGCATTGAAATCATCATTTTCACCTTGCTATCAAGTCAATCGATTGCAACATCTTTCCCTCTTTAGGGAGGTCTGCATGTATGCATGGTAGTTAGTAAATGGCAGTTTGTGGCAATAGTTGGTAAATGGTAATTAGTTAGTAAATGGTAGTTATGGTAGTTTGTTGCAATAGTAAACCAATTTCCAATCATTGACACCACATCATGCAACCAAGTCAAAAAGAGCTCATGCTTATTTTCTAGGTAACAATCTATGCTTGCCTGTATCTTCAGACTGTATGGCGCAATGCCTTTGCCATAACTGCCGGAGGCCCATAAAGGTGTGCTATATGCATCATATATGACAAGGTTTCCATCTGCCTGCGCAGCATTGTGCAGAGCATACCAGGGCTTTAAGTTTGACACTATTGTGAGATCCTCACGACAGAAGGTGATTAGCAGTAAGATCCATAAAATAACAGATGAGATGCTGTACTTGGATGCATAACGGCACTGCATCATGCATCGTTAGAACGGACATCGCAAATGGATAACAATAATGCTGTGCTGCCATTATTGTTACGCCAGCTGCCATTGCGCTGCTCCTGGGCAGCAATTTGCAGCTCTAATTGTCTGAATACTTCCTAACTCAAGTGGTTCAACATCCCTACATTGTTATTATGTATGCTCAATGACTGCCTTGATCATTCTGCTCACCTGCATTGAAAGACTGTAGGGACCAAAACCTGGGTGATAGCTGTTACTGGCCCAGAAAGCAACTGACTGATCAGCTGCATATGACAGAACCAAGTTGCCATCAGATTGCATTGTCATGAGGAAAAGGCCGTTGGGTGAGAGCAGTGTTGATGGGCTTTGGAGGGGTGTGGAGGCTGAAGATAAGGTCGATGAGGAAGAATAAAGGCGGGTACTAGGGCTGCTGGCTGTGTTGAGAGCAGGGGCTGCTGGTGGTAGCGAGGTTGAGCTTGATGGTGATGATGGTGATGATGATGATGATGAGTACGGTGATGAGTTGTCAGGTCCTGTAGTAGGAGAATAAGCAGAGGTAGTAGAGGGTATGCTGATGATGCCGCCTCCGCTGAGTGAGGTTATTGGTGGGATGATATCTGGGCAAGGCAGCAGGTCATCAGGCAGGGTGTTACCAAGTAGATAGCTCTAAACTGCAACTTGAGTGAAATAGTGAGTAAAACCCATAACTCAAAGGCTGTCATGCATGCTATCATGAATTGAAACTCAATATTGTCTCAAAGTTCCCTTATTTGTGCTGCATTACTCACCACCATCATCATGGCAGCGATATTTTAACATAGAACTGTGGTACCCTTAAACCCTAAACCCTTACTGCAATAGATGCTATATGAGACTTTATGATGGCACATCAAAGCCATTGCTCCATGCTGCCAAAATTCTTTTAATAACGACACTCACTACACTCACCTGGCTGCTGCTGCTGTTGTGGCTGCTGCCTCTGTAGTACATAGATTCCAAGGCAGGGCGGTGCCTGGAGGTAAGGTGCAGATGAGGCCTTTTGCAACTGCATTTGGTCACTAATTACGAATGGGGTGTAGAGCGGCATGCCTGATGATTTGAAGCACCAAGTCACACTACTTGAAGACGTTGAGCCGCCGCTAGTGCTCCCAGCACCACCAAGCAAGCTTGTTAGTGTGCCAAGATTGATACTCCCTGCAGAGGCTGCTTGCAAGCTGTCGGTTAAAGAAACTGCCTGGCAGTTGGGTGTTGAGAGGCACTGAGAGATGAGGGTGGTCCAGGTGGGGGAGACTACCGGCGTTGAGGGGCTGACATAACCACCAGCTAAGGAAGTAGGGAATGACGAGCATCCCATGTTATCGCCTATGTGGTCTTGTCCAAGGTAGAATGTGAAGCCTTGGTAAGATAAAGGAGGCGTGACACAAGAAGCTGTGCAAATAGTTATTGGGGTGATAATGTTACCTACAGCAGATAGGCGATGAGAAGAAAGTAGGAACAACAACAGGGTTCACTACAACCACTAACATAATCATCATTGAGTCAAGATCTTTTTAATTTAAGAAGAGTCAATAGGTCAACATCCTAAACCCTAAACCTTGAAAATATCCATCCTTCAGCAGCTAGTAACATGCACTTTGTTTTGAGGTGCTTTCCAAAATATGGTACAGAGCAGATGACACAATAGCCGGTGATTATTGCATGCTGACTGACAAGAAGCTTTAACAGCAAATACATTATTCCATACTATTACTGGATGTACACTGTGTGTGTACTGGATGTGACTACACTGGATCCTTTATGACCGGATCAGCTGCCGGTCTTTGAGCAACAGAAAATGCATTCAGTTGAAAACAAGCATGAACTGCTTATACTTTATGTACAGCTACTACAGCTACTACAGCTACTACAGCTACCACACAGTAGTGCTCGTCCTCATAATCTACATATTTGTGACGACTGTTTTGCAACAGTGACAATAACCACAAACATCCATCCTGATTTTTGTCACTACCAGCTACCAGTACAATGATAGCTGTCAACATGATTGCGCACCAGATAAATAAATGAGTGTGATGATCAGCAGGCGGCGGAGTATCAGATCAGAAGATTTGAAAGATCTTGTGAACGTTGTTGGCGGAAAGCTGATACTGCTTGTGGGGCATCTGTTATTCCTGATGATGTTGTAGTACTTGTCCTCCCTGTTGTCCCCGCCTGCTGCTAATACACTACTGTTATGAGTTGATACAGTGTTTTGCAGGTACGTGCTCAGTGTGCTGGGGATGATGAGGGCACTGGCAGTAAGGCATTGATGATAACCAACAGAAACATCACATCGCTCATCAGGGGCAATATGTCTCCTCTTAATGAATAAATTAGGCATAACGATGATCCTGCAGGCAGACAAAGCAGATGGTACAAAATGAGTCCATGAAAAAGCTTCTCAATATCCATATCTGCTAGTTGTGTAGATGCGGTAAGTACAGATAGTCGTTGCACCCATAATTAGTTGCAGCGGCCGCCATATCATTATCATCGAGGATGAAATTCATAATCATAACGCTGTGAGCTTACATTCTGATGCTTGTATCTACTCAAGCTCAGGAAGATCTAAGTATTTAAATGCAGTTCTAACTTACTCACTTGATGAATGTGAGTGCTGCAGATGATCTTACATCAAGTATGACATTATTATCACTATGACATGACATTCGGCCTGAACTCACTTAATTTGCAGCTTGTATTGGGAGTTAGTTAGCAGGCCTACAGTAAAAATCAAGATTACGTCGATCGTACCAGCTGCTGATGACTTGTATGAATGAAGAGTTCGGCGTGCAGCACAACTAATTTTGGACACCTCAAGATTCTTATTCGACAAATGACTTGAGTGCGATGCGTATTACACGAATTTAAGGTAAAATTAGTATTTTCAATGCTAAAATAATGCTCTGGTAGCGGCCAAGTACTGGCACGTCAAAGGAGTTGTGGGCGGTGCCCGCCACGACTAATATGCGTTATCTAAAAAAACACGTTATCTATCATCCTTGATAAAACAAATTGTACATCAATGAAAACGTCGCTAACATTATATCAATGAAGATCGGGCAGTCCAGAACAATGTCGACAATGAGTCGTCATCAAGGACTTTCAAAGAGTAATTGGATTTCAAGAATTAAGCATTTCATAATGCAATTAAATAATAAGAGGACGAATTTCAAGTCTCTTACATAAGCTGCAGCAGCAGGACGTGTGAGTTACCATTATGAAAGGGAGCAAGGGCGGAGTCTAAATTTTCCTGCTTGCATGTACACTGTTTTATGTGGCTGTTAGTCTTATTGGGCAGTCAGGCCTCATGCCACTGTCAGGTATTGGGGCTGAGCGACGACCCAGGAAGACATATAATAATTCATACCTGCCTACTACTTAGCTCATACCGCCTAGCAAGTTGTCTTTAAACATTTCATCCTGCAATGCATTTGATGCCACTTTTTTACGTCTTCGTTTGGATTGAATCTCCTGTGATTGACGAGCCTTCCTGCTCCTTTTGTTCGGTTCGCAAGGCAGCAGCAGAACCAAAGTTGGGATGGCTGCACATCAGCACTATCACTAATTAACATGCATCAGCATTTAAGTCCTGTTCCCGGACTCATACAACTTATTTACCAATCAGATTCCAATGATCTCATCATTACACATCATCTTAATTAAAGAGCAGTGAATATCTCAGAGATTGCTGTCACACGTTGAGGCCTTGCAATGCTTGAATGCTAGAGTAAGGTCCTGAGCCATGCAACATGCAGGTCCTGAGCCATGCAACATGCAGGTCCTGAGCCATGCAACATGTAGGTCCTGAGCCATGCAACATGTAGGTCCTGAGCCATGCAACATGTAGGTCCTGAGCCATGCAACATGCAGGTCCTGAGCCATGCAACATGCAGATCCTGATGAGCCATGCAACATGCAGGTCCTGAGCCATGCAACATGCAGGTCCTGAGCCATGCAACATGTAGGTCCTGAGCCATGCAACATGCAGGTCCTGAGCCAGGCAACATGCAGGTCCTGAGCCAGGCAACATGCAGGTCCTGAGCCAGGCAACATGTAGCCATCTTTCAAGTAAGATTTCTCGCTCACTCACAAAATCTGTGACATGATGTCCAGATTATGATCAAGGCACGGCATCATATTATGTCTTTCTAGGGAAAAGGGTTTCAGGGAGCAGTCATTGAGTGTCGGTTTCAGGGAGCAGTCATTGAGTGTCGGTTCCAGGGAGCAGTGGTATTAGGAAATAACTGGTCGTCAGCCCACTTCCGTAGTCTTCAACATAAATGACTCTGGCTGATGAGAACTAGTTGTTGCTACTGCAACTGTTCTCTTGTAAGACACATAGTGCAGTTAGTATGCTAAAGATTTAGTCAACCACAATAAAATCAAGTTAAGCCGCAATTTACTGTCTGAACAAACAAAGACGTAGCATTAGCAATCAGTCATCACATTCCAATCAAAAAAGCTTACATCTAAGAGGCCATGTCGACTCAATGAATGAAACTTTTGAAGGCAGACATTGCAGAGACTCTGCCCTGCAGAAAGCTGAAAAAGACAGAGGACACAACTTACACAACTACCACTAGTATCATCAATCCGCAGATACACAAATCATCGTAAATGGGGCACAGAAATTTAGGGAAATTAAAAACAACAAGAGGTACTACAGAAAGTGCTATCCAAAAAGTGAAGTCTTAATATTAGGTACGACATTACGAAGGCATTGATGCATCACACGAATCGTTGCGAAGTACTCGTTAAATAAAGAAACATATGCATCAACTAGGTGTATATTATAAATTACTCAGGGATTGAAGAGTGCGAAGGACATGTTTAAACGTTTGGCATACTAGTTTCTTAAAACAATGCTTACCCTGGGCATAGCTGACTTTAGCTTGGCCTAGCAAGATTCCGAACAAAATTGCAGTAGCCGCATTCACGAGATATTCCTACATTTTGATTTTTAAGAATAAGTGCAGTAGTAGGAGACAGTAATCAACTATGTTTTTGCTACATGTCTTGATTTCTTCCGTGGTTCTGGAGCGGTAAAAACGGGATGACATGAACTCAGTTGAGGGAAGAACTTGTTGTTACTTGTCGAAAACATTCAATATCTACTAAATAGAAATGTACAATAGGAGGGCTTGGTGATTAGGTATAAACAGTTGCAATAACGACTTAGTACAGAACAGCAGTTCCCTTCATTAGGACAGTGTACTCTGCTAGTTGAGAAAATACAAGACAGAAGTCGTAAATGTATGAAGCAAACATGTTCTCAAAATCCCTCTTAACTACATTATTTCTCATAAAAATGCTGTGAACATGTCTTCAACATTTGAATATGAAATAGCAGGGAGTAATTGTACCTGCTGCATCACTAACTGCATATCATCCTTTAACCAGAAAATATTTGGTTCCGTGTGCTGACCTTACCCCTCCTAAAAGCCCTTGCAGATTTTGAGCCCAGAGCTCTTATGTACAGTGCATCAACATGACTGTGGCCTGCTGCATTTAAATCAGTTAGTAATATCAACAAACCCTTCAATTATCAGGCATCAGATCTCAGCGTACATGAAAGTGTCTGACCTCAATTTTTGACAGCATATCAGCCTGGTGGGTGTGCTGCCACACTTATCACCATTCAGCCCCTGTCACACCCTCACATCATAACTCATGTTTTCAGAAGTTTTCAAGGCACTTAAAGGCTCATATCTTGTTGCAAAGTTATTAGATTACTCATAGTACAGGGCTTAAGGCTCTGTCTTGATGGCAGCTACATTGCCGTAGGCCCTTCACCCTTGAAGGCTTGGCCCACCTTTCAGGCTATTCGGACCCTCGTGTCACAAACTTTAGGGCTGGATCAGTTATACTTTTAATTCAGATAATGCTTATAGAGAGCTTAATTCCATTGAGAAAGACGGAACAAGAGGACATAAGAACACCTACAAACTTCTAGAGCGCATGATCTTGATCCTAGTAAATTATTTGAAGTGGCAGTTGGTACAGCACAGTGTGGAAAGACAGCAATAGCAAGTCATCACAGGATACCTTCAAATTGTGACTTTCTTTCGTCCATGACTACCCTTTCTAACAAAATTCAACAATGCCAAACTGACAAAGCAAATAACTTGAATACTAGATTTCAAATACCTTGTCCATGCAAGGGAATATCAGCCATTATATCCGGATAACCCTAAACCCTAATCTGATATCATCATCACAATACAACATTGTCATTTACTACGAATGATCTCGCGGCCTAGGTGCAGCAGGCTTGATGTTCGAGGCCTGAGACGAGGATGTCTCACCGGATGCTCGCAAGTATGGAAGCTGCTTGCCTCTGGCCATGGCTTCGATGTTACCTACCAGGACCAGGAGCCACATCAACAAACATAAACCCCAATTCAATGTGAGGGCTGGATCCTTAATGTTTCCTTCAGAGACAGAGGCTCTTCAAAAATATGCAAGTCTGTAATGAAGCATCCTACCTTCAAGCACTTCTTTTGGCAGCTTCCCCACAGCTGCTGCAATGGGCATGGCCTTTTCATCAAGGAACACAAAGTGTGGGATTCCATTGACACCATACTCAGCTACTTCTGGGGCCCATTTGCTGTTGTCAATGTTCAACATGACAAAGTTGACGTCTTGACGATATTTCTGCTCCACATCCACCTCATCAGCAACCAGTGACTTACAGACCTCACACCTATAACAGATACAACTCAGATCACAACTCTTAAGCAGCAGTTTTAAAGCGTGAGTTTGCTAAAAAAACAATGCATAAACATTTTACAAGGCAGTCCTCAAACTTCAAGATTTATCTAAAAAAAAGGCATGGCATTCCAACTCTTATATTGGAAAACAGCTGACAGCTACTAAGATGACTTTGACACAACCATCTAAATTGAGTGTCTTTACACAGCATCCCACATGCTGTCCCTGAGCTTACACACACTAGACAGTCTCAAAACCTCATGCTAAACCCCTCATCCCTGACAATACCTACACATTGACATAACCATCCCGTACTATGCTTCACACATGGCAGACTTTGAACATACCAATTGGCATAGAATTCCATGACAGTAGGCTTCCCATTGCTTAATGCCACATCCAAAGGCACAGCCTGATTCTCAAGCATGGCAAGGGAGGGTTCTCCAGATACCAAGCGCCCTGCTGTAAATGCAATGACTGCAGCCATCACAGCACCCAAAGCAATACCTCCCCCACTTGTGTTGCTATTGCCTGTGGACTGCTCGCTTGCATTTGAGGATGCTGTCAATGTTTGACTTCTGTCAGAAGACGACACCATTGAGTTTGGCTTTTCGTGTTGGTCAGGACCCTACAAAAAAATTATTGAAATCCACAACATCCTGAAGTATGCATTTACATATTGTGAGTATCCCAAAAGAGGTCTTTGCAAAGTTCTGGAAAACTCTTTTGAATCCCTGGACAAGGCTAGGATGGGCAGGCTCATCTTAAGTCTCCATACATGTCCAGAATGATCATCTTGTCAACGTTGTTACATTTAAGTCCCTCTTCATGTTAATATGTGTCCAATCAAGCATTGCTGAGCAAGTGATTGATGATCATGGTGTACATCTCATGTCTCTTTAAATGTGTTCAATTGCATAAAGAAAGGTTGTTAAATGCTACATTGAAATAAATTGACCTGATAATTATGCACGTAGAAAGCTGTAATTACTAGATTGCTGTATGCACGACACGCTTTAGACAATGCATGGGACACATAGGTGGTAAGTAGGTAAGCATTTTACGAACAAGCAGATATATTGCTATGGTGCATTAATAATGAATTTACCGAAGCACGCGTTGAAGTCAAGGAGAATTTGTCAAATCTTCTTGGCAAGGAGCAATCACTTCTCGACCGTGCATATCCATTCAGGCGACTTGACTGTTTACTGTTATGCAGCATATGGTCAATGTGACTCGTTAACATCATTTACAAAGATATTGCAGAAGTACCAGTCATCATCAATGTGAATCGAGTACCTACGACGTTGGACGGTTTCGCCAATGTTTAAACAGGGTACACATGGGATTCACCTCTGCTGTCTCTTAAACGTACAGATTTATATTCAAACCCTTGCAGCTGCAGCAGTGAATTGGCAGCTGTAACAGCATTTCCTACTTATCAGCGTACGCTCTACGCTTGCTGCCAAATCACTTCTTGTGGCGAGACTTACTTGCAGGCTGAAACATCCTGAATTTTGATTCTGTCAACATATTCGTTGGGTGCAGTTGAATTTACTGCCTATAGCAAGATGAGTTGTGCCATGCCTCAAAGACTGGAAGGACCTGTGTCATCAGCATTCTTAGGTGAAAATGTTCATTACTGCCTTAGGTGTATAAGAATCGTGGAAGCATGTCCTAAAAATGTAACTGTCTCCTTTGCGCAAGGAGACTGCTCTTGCCTGATGGCATTAAATTGACAAAAAACATGTCCATTTGGCTGCACCTGTAAACATTGATAGGTTGTTTGAAAAACTTATCATTTCAGAACTCATACAGTCAAACCGTGGGAACGGTGAGTGCTTTTCAACAAATGTGCCAAGACTTAATTATCTGAAAAGGCGTAAACTTTAAAATCGTCCGTGCTGTTTTAACATTTTTGTACAAAGAAGCACAATGGATGAAGTAGATGTCATAAGACTTTATGTTTTACTCATTCATAAATATTCTGACATTCATTGATGTTACGCTTTTGTTAGCAAGTGGTGTGACCTGACAGTGCATGGGTCCTGAAATTTCCTGAAATAAGCAAGATGGTACGTATTTCAAAAATATGCTGACAAGAGTCATGGCTACAACAACGCAGCCAGTTTTTTGTATAATGTATTGAGGGAGTTCAACAGTAGAGGTTGGCGCCCTGAAGAATGTAAGGCATACATAATCTCTGCATGCTAACAAATGTAACAAAAGTGTATTTAAAGTCCAGAACCTGATTAGGTGCGTAGACTCATCATTTCTTAGTTTATGGAGGCTGGCATTTCTATGTCGAAGCCGTATAGGTGCTGG
The DNA here is from genome assembly GCA_002335675.1 of Chlamydomonas eustigma. Taxonomy (NCBI): domain Eukaryota; kingdom Viridiplantae; phylum Chlorophyta; class Chlorophyceae; order Chlamydomonadales; family Chlamydomonadaceae; genus Chlamydomonas; species Chlamydomonas eustigma. The sequence goes on along the minus strand of BEGY01000178.1, from coordinate 53,290 downwards.
TAGAGCAATTTAAGCTCAGGTGCAATAACATGTTCTCGAAACAAAAAGCCAGGAACAGCCCTTCTTATTGGCGGTTGCTTGTACGTGATTCTTTTTGTGACGATTCGTCTATCCGCCTTATGTCAAACAACACAACCCCTGTATTAAACTATGCTCAAAACCAGAGGATTTTCTACACGACTCGGAACTTTCACAGGTTCACGGTGTCCGAATACGCTTTCAGCTAGAACAGATGTTAAAGCAAGGAACATGCTTGGGAATATGTCTCCAGCGGCGCTTCAGGAAGCTATGAAGGATCCTGCTACAAGAGAGGCCATGCAGAAAGCCATGCAGAACCCACAGGTGAGCTCCCACCTATTCAACATGATACTGGACATAGTAGCCTCACTTCAAGCCTCACAGAAGTTTGTAGAGACTAGGAACTCTAATTATAGTTGCAATCCAACGAAGTGCTTAGGAGGGGGAGATATTGATCCTACCAGGAGATTAAATAGGGGGGGAGATATTGATTCTACCATGAGATTAAATAACATTCCAATTTAAGTTCATGTACCTAGGTAACCTGATTGCAATACATATGAACACATAAGAAGGTCGAAAGTACCAGAAAGAAGATTCTTTCACTGGATACTGTAGATTGCAAATAATGTTGCTTGATGCAGAGCCACAAGTCTGAAGAGGAGCTTAAGTATCAACTCCTGTGCTTAAGTATGTAGCCCTTTAGCCCTGTAAGACGCATCTGTCCACACTTGTGTTGCAATGCTACAGATGCTTGTGATCACTCTATGCTTCATTTGATGTGTTTTCTTGCTTGCAGTTTCTTCAGCAAATGCAAAAGATGCAAGAGGCACTGAAGGTATGGAACTCCGAGAATGTTTAGGTACATTCCCAGTGGTGGAATTGTGTCTTTGGGGTTCTTAGGAACCCTGCTAGCATTCTATAAACGATCTACAGTCCTGGTGATGCACTTCTGCAAATAGCAAAGGTTTTTATTATCATAACAATTATAGCTGGACATTATTCTCTTTGCATATCCTGTGTCCTCTAAGCTCATCTCCTTTCTTCATATCCTTAATCGTGAACTCAGAATCCGGATGCACAGCAGCAAATGGTCCAGATGCAGTCTTTCCTTCAGAATCAGAAGCTTCAGGAGAGAATGAAAACCCTGAAAGATGATCCTGAGTTTGCTGACATTTTCAAGGACATCCAAAAGAATGGAATGTCTGTGAGTGACGAGCTATGCTTGTTGTGTGCGAGGGCCTCCTGTCCTAGGTTGTTTTGCCTGTGTGCTTTTAGGAAATAATATGGTATGCCCTCAGCTCTGTCTCGTATGTCCATCTTAATGCATAAGCTGCCTCTGTACTTTCTTTACTTGCAGTCTCGGCTGATGTGAGGATCCTGATGACATTTCTATCTACTCATGAGAGGATAACATTTCTATCTACTCATGAGAGATGTCAGCTCTCTCTCATATTTGCACACTCAGGCCATGATGAAATACTATAACGACCCTAGTTTCTTGGCCAAGCTGGGTGACAAAATCAGCGATGTGGTGCCAAGTGCTACGGATTCAACTGCCTCTGGAGCAGCACCTGGTTCCGGTGCCCCTACTCCTCAGGCTGCTCCTGCTCTAGAGATCACCACCTTATTGGATGCAGCAAAGTAGGACATGATGCGGTTGCTATTCCTAAGAGCCTCCTTTTACCTTGATGTATTGAGGGGCATCTGTTGATCTTTTTGAGGGACACCCCTTGATTTATTGAGGGGCATCCCTTGATCTATTGAGGGGCAGGTCTCTTGGTAATCAGTGTGCTATATCTCTTGATATATGCCAAGCTCGGCTCTCTTGATCCCAGATTCTTGTGGAAGGTATCTCATTCCACAACTTGCTGCGCTGTTGTATTCAAAAGGCATGGGAAATGTTCCATACATATGACATCTCCAAGTTACCCAATATGCACAAAGCCATCAACTTCTGATGTAAAGGACCCACACTTGTTCATACTGCACAGGCATGGTGATATGGAGGCAGTAGAGGATTTCATCGCCATTGGGAAGGTGAAATTGCATCATAGCTGCCTTGAGGCTCTAAATCAATGAAAGCAATTATTGGCATCCTCAAGAGCCAAAGCTTGCTTACTTCTCAAGTGAATAGGAGACAACAAATCAACATTTTTGTTTGATACTTGAGGTTAACATGTTGTGATAGCACTTTTCTCACTGGTTAGTTTAGTTGGTTAGTTTACTGGTAATCTCAAAGGATGCAATGCACAGGACGTCAACATGCGTGATGAAGAGCAGAGATCGCCACTTCATTACGCTGCAGCCTATGCTCACAGGTCTGACATTCACTTGAATATCTAGATACATCATTGCCTAAGCCTTCAGTATGTCTCAACAAAGACTTCAATTGATTATTTCAGCGTTGACCTACTTTATCAGATGAACATGAATGACATCTGAAGTTCTACTTCTCTTATCAGTGAAATAGCTGGTGTGCTGATTGAGAGTAATGCTGACCTCGAGGCAAAAGACTCAAAAGACAATACACCTTTGGTGAGTTTAGGAAGCAAACTGTGCAGCGTACCTTCGCATGATGCATTTTCTTACCTTTATACATAATGAGTATGTAAAACTCACGTTTCCATGTAGTGAAGTTAGGATGTCATAGTGTTGTAGTGAACCAAACGAACCACTTACAAGGTCCAACAACTGACAACGACTTCTCTCCTTCAGCACTATGCAGCTGGATATGGCCGAACAGATGTTGTGGAGTTGCTACTTAACGCTGGGTCTAATACAAGTATGTATGTGTCAAACACTAATACCACCGACCATGTAATTAGTCATACTAAATTTTCAAGAACACCTGCTCATCTTCTTTTATCTCTAGCCTCACTGAAAGGAAGTACTCATTGTGGATGCTTGCAGGTGCGAAGAATTCAAATGGCAAGACAGCTGCAGATCTGGTAGCACAAAACCCTCAAAATCCTTTGAGTTCCAACGCAACTCTACTAAATAGATTGAAGGGATGATGGTGACGTCAAAAACCTGCAACTTAACCACTGCCGCTTCTGAAACTTTCTATGTAACATTGTAGACGACACATTCGTGAAGAATCATCATCCAATGTCATAGACATAAGCATCAGCTTACTTATTCGAACCATTAGCTCAAATTAGGCAACAGTGTTTTGAGGACTCCGTAGACTCCTACAATTACGTGGACTCTGAAAATTTGTTTAGCTAGAAGAGGCTGCCATGCACCAAGTAAACTACCCTCCTGCTTGATCCTCTGCACTCCCTTTCTCTCTTGCCGGGGAGTCCCCAGCTTGCACTTTAATCACTTTACGTGAGGCTTCAGAGGGTAGCATTGAAGCAGAGGGATGAGGCCTCCTCCCCAGATCTACAGAGGATGCCAGCAATATGAGGAAGTTAGGCCAATGAACCAGTTTTATGGTCGAAAAGTAACATCCTTGTCCATATTATGCCGAATCTCCCAATGCAAACAATACCATATTATCTCCCAGGGAGGAGGCCTGTACTAAAGAAATATGACCCTCCTGAAGGTCCCTTAAACACATTTACTCAAGGAGTACAAAGCTGGAGCCAAGCAATAACTCATGGGACTCCATAATTACAAAACCTCATGACGACACACCTCCTCTATCATTGCCACCACCAGACAAGGACTCTGATGGCGCTGCAATTTCCTCTTCTTCATCTTCATATTCTACCAGCCTCCAAGATGAAGTACTTTCTTTAGGTTCCTTGCTCTCTGCAGCCTTATTCGATGAGGGTAATCCTGCAGTATGATAGAGGGAGTAAGCACTGTGAACGACCAGTAAATATGAATACTCAGTGCAATTTGAAAAAAACTTGTAAAACAAAAAGCGATGTAACAAGAAACTGATGGATGCAATACTATAAGTAGGGATCGGCATATAGGGCTACTACTGCCTTCAGCGTATAGCGTCCTATATAGGGCATATAGGGCTACTACTGCCTTCAGCGTATAGTGTCCTATATGCCCTATATGGGGTTGGCCAACAGTCACTTTGAACGTGGCATTGGATAGCTCTTTTCTTGAACATGACTTATCAGCTTTTATCTCTTTCACATTCAAACAATTGAGTGAGTTATTTAAGATTTTGTTTTAGCCAAACGCGGTGTCAAACGGAGTCGCACTACGTTCCTCGATCTCTTTGAAATACGTCATGGAAATGTTTAGAAAACTCAATAGTATATGTCAGCTCTGCCTCAACTGCCCTCTTTGCACTTTGATCTGCTGCTGTCTTCCCATTCAACCGTAAGATGACTGTGAGGGCCTCTGCTCGCTGCAATTCAAACAGAGAATCCACAGGGAGCATAGAGCCCTGGCTACTGTCCCCATCTTCAAAATTGATAGGGTCAAGCAAGAAGGCTGCAGACATGCATGGGAGGTAGTGCTTTTTCAAGCGGTCCTTCAATGCAGCTTGCACAGCCTTTCCCATGGCTGCTGATATTGCTGGCTGTCTCCCATTATACCACTCCTCTGAGAACTTCAGAGACCATTCCACACACTGAGCATCTGGCTTAGTCTTGGTGCATCTGCCTCCAGCTGGTGAATGGCATCACTGATTGGCTCCAAGAGATCCTTCACATGCTTCAGCTTCCTCCATATAAGTATCAAACGGTCGTTGGATCCCGGTCATCAATTTTAGTAAATCTGATGGTTTATAGCGTGCATTTTGGAATACTAGGCATCTAAAAACTTCAATCCTTAAAATTTATTTAAAATCTTTAATCGCGGTCTTGGCGACGGTTGGGTTTTACAGTTCGAATTTTAAGGGCATATTGGATTCTTGGGCCCTATGTGACCGATTAATTTAGTGCTATATAGTCCTATATACTATATAGGAACTATATAGTGGCGCCGATCCCTAACTTTAAGTATAAGAGCTTTACCTTCAGCAGGTAGAGGAGGTGATTGCACCCCACTTCTCCCTCTCCCACGACCCCCAGAAGTATTCCCTCTCCCTAGCAATGGTGCTCCAGGCCTGCTAGGGGTAGGAGATGTCAGCTGTAACACTGTTCCCTGTCTGAGGGAGGCAGATGCAGGTGTGGGATCTCTTGAGGATGGGGGAGGTAAAGGCCCTGAGTTTGTGGTCCCTTGATCTTGCGATTCCTCATCCTCCTAGAATGAAGTGTAAAAAGTACTTGGGAGGACAAGCAAGCAGCTTCGCTCTATGCAAAGGAATTTACAAACATCACTTACCCGCCATGGCTACTTGCTTAAACCTATTCCTCCTGTCAAAGCGCAGACCAGTATAGAATGACAGCTTGTAAACTAAATGAAAATAGCTTGAACATATCATAATTAAGAACAACCGGGAACTTTCAAAAGGATCGGAAATTCTTCCCATGGCAGGTGATGGACAAGCAGGGAGCATCACAGGTATTGCACTATGCAAACTCTCTCTTGGTGTAGCCTCACATCTCTGTCGCTGCTGAAATAGTCCTCTTCATTCTGATCTAGACCTCGTTCATCTTTCCGCTTCCGACGCCCACCCATTAGCTCCCCACTGGCAGAGAAGGAGAAGGTGCGACCACTAAGCGGAGCAGCGGCCTGAGCGGAAGATCCAGCTTTATCATCAGATACCCCATTGCCCATGTCAGATAACATTTCACCGCCCTCTGATCGTTCATGCATTTGTTCATACTTGAGTTTTATGGTTTTGAGTGTGTCCACGTACTCAATGTCATCGAATCTGTCATTGAGTCAGGGAATGAGTCAGGGGAATGAGAGCTTATTTAGTATGGTAGCAAAGCCAACATACCACATCTCCATGTATTCTTTAGTAAGAAATGAGCAGGAGATGAACACACATGAACTGCTCTAAGTCAGTCTAGAGATCCAGTTTTTCATGTTTCACTTGCTAAAGCTACTTTTGTTGATCGTTACATGCGAGACTGGCATGTGTAATCATTTGCGTTCCTCATTTTAAGCAATGGTTTTATAAACTTGATGCTCACCTGTGCCCAAAATGATCTACAAGGTAATCAATCAGCACCTTGATGTTCTCACGTCTAACAAAATCTATGACATCCAGCACAGCGCTGCATGCATGCCATGCGAGAAAGCGGCGTTAGGTTAAGCATTCAGAAGTGTCCCATCAGTTTGCATGAAACACAAAGCAATTAATTTTTCAGCATCTTTTTCAGGTTACCTGTTCAGAAGATTGTATCTGTCCCCATTCTCAAAGAAAACTGTCATGATGGGTTCAAATGAGTTGTGTTTGACCAAATAACGAGTGAAGAATTCGTCCTTCACGGTGATGCAAGTACGAAGAAACCTCACACCAGCGCAAGCTAACCAGCGCTCACGTCGGCGAACTACTTTCAGCACCTGCAGATGCGCATTAGCGTAAAAATAATCAGAGACAAAAAACGCACTGCTTGATTACACACAGAAGAATCTGAACAAAGGCTACAGAGAGCACAGAAGCCTCACTTTTTCGATCATGTGGCTCCTGAGAAGATAGTACTTGACTCTGTAGGCGTGATGCTGGACGAAGAAGCAGAACAGGTCTACGATGAGGCTCAACACCGCAGGAGGAACATAGCGCAACCCATCACTGTTTATTGTCTTGTCCAGGACTATGACCTGCAACAGCTTGTTGACATACCTGCAAATGAAGTTACACGAGGCTTGAATTTGTGTGGAGCTCACGTCGTACAGAAAGTACTGACCCAAACACAGTCATGATGCTGGAAATGAAGGACGAACCAGCATCGGTAAAAACTGAACTCATGCACCTCTGTAAGACCATGCAGATGCTCACAGTTCTTTTTCTTACGTGTCATAGAAGAGCTCAAGGAAGTCATTCTTCTCCACAGCTGTGTCCATAGTCTCTGGGTCCAACAGGGCCTTCAAGAGCTCACTGATTTGCTCAGGCAACCCACTCTCATCGCCACCCTCTGTTAATTCTCTCACCAGCAACCCAAATAACATGTGATCAGACTGTTAAGCAACAGAGTCAACACATAGAGCATCAGATGAGATGTTGGTACTTCAGGAAGGATGGACTATCTTGTGTTGATGAAAATGTGTTGTTTACAGGTGTTGAGGTGTTGACACTTAACAAGGGATGCACATGATTGTGTAAGCACCAGGTAAGGTGTTGGTACTTCTAGGGGGATGAGAAGTATCACCATGCTTGTGACCATTATAAACCCTTTGTAAAACCTTTTGCAGCAGGAAGTCTGTGAAGGCTTAGATTCATGAGAGTACACTTACTTGATGTAACAAAAAGTCTCTCAGAGACCCAACATCATGCTGGGTCACAGACAGTAGCACGTCTGTTGCCTTCAGTTTCACTGCATCAGGGCTGACCTTCATGATGCGCGTGATTTCCTGCGCATAATGAGGATCATGGCAGACTGACGCATGTGCCAAGCTTGGGAAAAATAATCTTATCCTCTTGCTTCAAAGCTCCTCATCAATTCTTAACCTCTCAAACATTTGAGAAGAAGTCCATATAAGCATCTCAACGTCATCACAAGTCACGGCTGACCATCAATGTTCGACGGCATGCAACTGTATGTGTTTGTTATGCATATATTACATTAAATAGACCCAGCTGAGACAGCCTCTTGAAAAGCTGCAGCCGCTGTGGTTGCTGCAAGTGCCGTGCTAAGCCACAGAACTCCTGTGAGTCAATCAATGGAACAGGTAATGCAAGACAAAGCATATAAAATATGATGAACAAGCGAACAATAAAAAGAATTTCCAGGTATCAAAACAAGAACACAGTACCAGATCTTACATACTTGACCTTACTACTTGCCTGCAGGAAAGCTATGAGATCGCCCCACTCAGCATCATCACAAGTGTACTTAGCCAGCCTGAGAAAGAGCTCTGAAAGGAAGCTGGAGTCGGATTGCAAGGCAGTCACAACCTCAACGTTGTTGAAAAGCGCAATGCTGCTCAATGTGGTGTAAGTTGCGTCATCTAGTGATCTGCAGAGTGTGTCAAATTGATACAAGACATCTTGTATAGGAATAGAGCACCAATTGTTAACACATAGGAAGCATTGTCTCAGCTTTCATAGATTGCATTACCACTGTAGAAGAGTTATGCAGTCACCATGTATACCACCAGGCTTTAATCCTACCGAGGCAAAATAACATCCTTGATGTACTGTATTCTGTAAGTCTGGTGTATCTTCGCAATAACAGCTGTATCAGAGATGGGAACAACTTCTCTGAACTGCACTTGTCGCTGAAGGAACTCCCGATGCTTTTGATGCGTCTTAAACTCTGGGTCATACTCCAAAGTCCCAACAACATCCATAACGTGTTCCTGATCATGTCAAAGACAAAACATGAGGAAGTAGAGCTCCATTTTAAGTACGGATGATACACATACCTAGGATGATTATAGCGCTTTAAGCAATGCCTTTTATTTACATCAGCCTAGAGAACAATGTGTTTGATCTTAATCAACATCGACTTTGCACATCCATAACTTAGTGCAGATGCTCATGCTGTGTTTGATCTTAATCAACATCGACTTTGCACATCCATAACTTAGTGCAGATGCTCATGCTGTGTTTGATCTTAATCAACATCGACTTTGCACATCTATAACTTAGTGCAGATGCTCATGCTGTGTTTGAATGGCAGCGCAACATCCAACTTCATTCATGCTCATGCTGTCTACTTCTCAGAACATGTCGTGAGGATCCATAAGAAATCTATTGAAATTGAGAGGGCATGTTCACAGAAACAAACATATTTTAATGTTACTCCTCATATGAATGTCCAGTACTTGAATGACTCATCTTTCATGCCTACCTCCTTCAGCAATTCATCAAGCAATGCAGCATCGTTGAGCATGATGGCTGCCTTCATGATGCGGTACATGTGTGCAAGGCTGGCATTGTCCTCCAAGTCTTCACATTGCTAAGGAGACAAAAGCCAGAAGAGACTAAGAAAACATCAACAACTACAAAGAGGACTGTGAAACTAATGAAAGGCTTGTGATAAGTACGTGTTTAAAAAATATATGGCTTCATATAAAACAGGGACAAGCCGTCGAAATTGTGAACGCACCCTGAAAATATCCAGCAGGCTGGCTATGTAGCCATTTTTCATTAATGCTGCTGCTGCCCGCTCTCGCTGAAACGGAGTCGTGCAGCTCAAAGCCTGTAAGTATATGACATCCATTATTTAAGCGCTAGGAAAAGTGCACGCTTGCATGGAAATCTTAACCATGGCATCTTTTGACTTACCTTTGCAATATCATCCAGTTTGGATATCTCAGCAGGTGGTAGCTCCAGACCACCTTCAGCCTCTACAACAAAAACGCTACGGTAAATAGGAGCTCTGGCTGACAGTCATTTCAAATGAGTTCATACCCTCAAAATGATTTTTAGCCTGCTGTTGTTCATACTCATCAACCAGAGGCCGCGGTCTTGATTGAGATTCTGCACATGCCATGTCCCCATGCAAGGTTAATCTTGTGAGGGACTTTTGAAAGCACTCTTAGGTTAGTTAACTTATGAAGAAAAGGCACACCTGGGTCAAGATAATCTTGTTGCACTTGCTTAATTTGATGCCTGCACATGATGAGAAGGGTGATTGAAATGTCCTCGGTCTTGATTCACGCGAATAGCCTACCAAATGTAGTCACAACCGGACTGCTCTTGAAAGCTTACAGCGATGTCTGAGGAGATGTCAGGGTCATGCCAATTAATAATCGTCGACTCTGCACGAGGAGAGACATGTCAGTATAGGGCTTTTTGTACTAAATTAGATCTACACTCAGTACCTCCTGATCGCTGGTAAATATCTTCTTTACTTATTTTATGGACCAGCAGTGTCTTGTTCTCCTCTTCTTCGCTAATTACGACCAAACCATGACTTCCAGCTTGCTGCAAAATTAAAACAATGAAAATGTTCCAATTAAAAAAGATAGTTTCCCGATCTCTAATGATGGGTTACAAGACTCACCTCTAACCAGTCACAGCAAATCATTCCGGTACCCCTATCAATCCAGCTTCCTTCTCCATTTAACTTATAGACTTTAGCTCGCCAGAGTTCAGCCCCCTGTCCCCTATACAATCCACCTCCAGTCCCTCCACCGCTGGAGTGATCCTCCATCTATCAAAGCGACATTCTGAGCAAAAGATCCAACGTGATCAACCACGCCAAGTGGAATGAGGGTCAACGATAGTGCGGACTGCCAGTTGCCAATTATGGGCTTGCCTCTAAGGGGAGTCAAAAATATCAACCTGATACACATAACATTAAAATATACATTTTGTTGCTGCGCAATACTTTTACGCCGTTTTTATATCTATCATTACTGCATGTAGCCTTCATTCAATGCAAATTGCAATTGTTCCTTCAACAAAATGAGGAAATGTCTGATTTGTAGCAAGTAGCAACTATATGTTCCAATAGTCACAATTTCTATATATTCTTTTGCTGCATTAAAAATTTCAGATATTTAGACATGTGCCTCAGTACAGGGATATGTTTACGAGATTGCTAAGTATGACTCATGACTGTCTAGAAATAGATTATAATCAGCCATGCAATATGTTTTTCAGACACTAGATTTGTGCTGATTACCCATGCTACGTAGCTGCTCATTTCTTATTTACAAATTTTGAGCTCATCCAGGGAATATGCATATCCAAAAATCTCTAAATGTATGCCTAAAAATAGTTGAGTTTAACTTATTGCCAACGACTCTCTTGCACTGAGTCAATTAAGGATGAGTAGTCCCCTGGTCGACTTATTAAGGGGTAAAGGGCTTACCTTACACTACGCCTTACAATATACAAATTACATGCCTTACTATGTCCCGAATCTCGATACTTTAGGAGGGTTCATTAGCTCTTTTTCGATTCAGATGCTTTTTTCCTGAACCCTCGACTGCCTGTTAATTTCAACTAACTGTACGTACTTACAACAGCTGGAATAAATTTGAGCTGATAACCATCATCGTGGCTTTATGTCTCAATTTGCCTGTGAACGAGGTACGCAGCTACTGTTGAAAGAATGTGGATCCCACAGCTGGTTGAAGGAAGCCTGCGTACTTGGCATTGGTGCGATTTTGTTTTTCCACCTGTATACTCTGTATCACGTTAATGAATTCGTTTATCCTTTTACTTTATGCAGATGAAGCCGGTCGGGGTCCTGTGTTAGGCCCAATGGTGTATGCTGCAGCTTATGCTCCTCTTTCCGATGATCTGTCAAAGAAGTATTATTTTTAGTGGTACAGATTACCATATAGCTGCTAATGTATTGGCCCGATCTCCCTCATACCCAGGGAATTCAATGATTCAAAGCAGCTGACAGAGAGAAAAAGAGAGACCCTGTTTAGCAATATACACAAGGACATGCGTATGGGATATGTCTCTGAAATCCTGTCGGCGCAGTATCTGTCAACTTGTATGCTGTCTAGGTCAGTTAACGACCATGGTTTAAAGTGTGGGCTATTTATTATACATAAGGTTTACGGAGATGTGCAGCCTTGAAGCATCCTCTCTCATTTGATACATTGAAACAGGTGTAAGGTCAGCCTCAACAAAATAGCAGAAGATTCAACTGTAAAGATTATTCAAAAAGTCTTAGACAACGGAGTTTCTGTGACACATGTTTATGTGGACACTGTGGGGGATCCAGATAGGTACCAGCAGCGCTTATCACAGCGCTTCCCCTCACTAGTGTTTACAGGTGTGATGAAGAATGTGGTGCTTTTAGAAGAATTCTGAATATGACTTCATAGTCAGTACTAGTAATTTTTGTGCTGAATGATTTATACGGGGTAGGATCTCCCAATCAATGTCAACGTTGTGATATTGCTAATGATTGCAGTGTGCCCCAAAGCTGATGCATTGTATCCAATCGTCAGTGCCGCAAGCATCGTTGCCAAAGTTATCAGAGACAGATCCCTAGTAGAGACCCAGAAGGTGATTCTGAATGCCATGTCTTTCGTGCATTAATTAAACATTAGAAGCATTCATAGAACAAGCGATGTTTCATATTTAAGTCTCTCCATTTAGGACTGATGAAAAGACAGTAATAGTGACTAGTAAGGTAGCGATGTCATAGTGCGTGCATAACTGCCGCTGTTTGGATGTCCTATGCATCCTGACGTGTATGCTCATGTTCATGTTTTAATCTGCAATACCCAGATGATGAGTTTAGAAGGAGAACTGGGTACAGGATACCCTCATGATGCCACAACTGTGGCTTGGCTAAAAAAAAATCTGCACCCAGTTCTGGGCTTCCCTGACTTGGTCAGATTTAGCTGGGAAACATGCGCCAGGTGATTACTCCACCTGTGACTGAAAATGACTTAGGCACCTCGTGATTGAAACTTGTTTTCTCCATGGATGCATTAGGCTGCTTGCTGATCAGAAAGCTGCAGCTATGACTTTTGAAGCGGATTCGGACGGGCAGAATAGTGAGCTTTCCCAGCAAGAGCGCATCTCATTCGTCTCCTCGACTAGCCCGTCCATGGCTGAAAGCAGTGGAATCGGTAGGCACTTGTATTTCAAAACTAGAAAATTGCAAAGAGTAACAGAAGCGTTTTGATCTTTGAGGCTTTTAAACTATGAATCTTCATATCACCTGTGCGTTGAGACCTGTCTGCGAGATTCGTAGTAATGCTTTTAAACATTAACTTGTACATGTGCTGCGGTAAATTCCTCCAAACACCTGTACCTTATGTACTGCTTTATTTTCTCACAAGTAACATGCAGACGATTTGTAAAGGTTTCCTCAATTTCATTTCATTTTGCCCTGAAAATTGTATTTTAGATATGGCAGACGCAGGAGAGGTGACAACAGAGCTCACGGCTACCCAATATGTTATTTTAGCAGAGTACGTGCTTTGTCCTTGAGTTCCAAATTTTAAACCTCATTATTGTCTGAAATAATACAGGAATCAGCGCAAGAAAAAAGCATTAGCGGACACGAAATCTCAATTTCACAAAGTTACAGACGAAAATAAATCTCTTCTCAAGCAACTAGAAGACACGCAGAGGGAGAACTATGAAGTCACAGAATTTTTGCGGCAAGAGCTGCTTCAGAAAACTGAGAAAATTGCAGAAATGGACGCTGAAATTAAGAGGGTAATTAGAGCAACAGTGCATGTGTTACTCTATAAGCTCCATGCATTCTCTTCAGTAGATTCTAAGCCTTACTAAGTCATTGTTTGCAGATGGCAGAAAATAAGGAAGAAGAGCTACGTAAGCTTGAGGAGCTGGCTGCTGCCCGGGAAACCAAGCTTCTAACTGAAGCAGCTACAAGACATCGAGACATGCAAGCACGTATAGATGAACTGTATGCTACCCTATCAGCAGTTATGGAGTATAAGAACCGTCAGGTGATTAACGCTGGATGAATTATTCAGAAAGAACGCTTGCCTTATGTGGTGCTTGTGCACGCATAGCAGGACATATATGCACATTACTGCTGAATAAGGATTCTCAAATTATGTCATATAACAATACAGGTGGAAGTTGAGGAAGAAATCTTGCACTTGAAGGAAGAAAATCAGGAATTGAAAGAAAGACTGGAACAGCAGCGTGTAGACTTGGAAAGGTTAGTCCTCTCACCTGCTTGTAGGGCATAGAGTCCTTACAATGTGAACCAAGAGATCATATATGCAATATGCAATTGTAGTTCCTGAGACAGGACAGAGTTTGCGACCAATAGATCATATATGCCTACAATTGTAGTTCTTGAGAGAGGACAGAGTTTGCGACCAATAGATCATATATGCAATATGCAATTGTAGTTCCTGAGACATGACAGGGTTTGTGTAAGTTGAAAAGTTTGCAAGAGGACTCCACAGATGTTCTCAACTCTTCTCAATTCTCTTCCATCTCTGCAGATATTACTTGGAGCTTAACACAAAGATGCGCAAGGAATATGAGCAACGGATGGAGGAGCTCAAGAAGTCAGCTGATGAAGAGATAGACGAGCGCCTAGATGCCTCTGTCAAGCGCATTCTCCAACAAAATCGCAGGATGGCGGAGGAGCTCAAGATCCATGTACAGGTGTGAACTGATGCAGATAGGATGTAAGGCATGGATAATAGATGCCTCAGAACAATCTAGCAAACTGCTGTGACACATGAAAAGATGGAATACTGACGTTTATCTGTTTTACAATGGTCAGAAAAAATTTCAGGGATTTTATTTGGGATTGTAGGAGACTGATGTGCTGCAGCATGAGGTCCGGATTTTAGAAGAGGAGCGAGGCAGGCTTATGCGTGAGGTGTCGCTGAAGTCCGAACTAGAGAGTGGATATGCGAAGCGTGGTGCTAAGCAAAGCATGGCAATCAAGGAAGCACAGGCTAAGATTGCAAGCTTGGATCAGAGCATGCAGCAGGTGAAGAGGACTTATTAGGTGGTGGTGCCTCCTCTGTGACTTACATATGGTGCCTCCTCTGTGACTTACATAGGGATAACAGTGCTCTCCCATTCACGTTGATCTGCAATAAGAACATGTTGTTTCAGCACTGACGCTGTGTTACCTTCTTCTTTTCATACAGTTGATGCAAGAGTTTGACAAGGAAAGACAGGCAATCATGAAAAATACGCAGTCTCAGGTGCGCTCTCTCAAATTTGAGGAATATGTCATTTGGTGTGTAAATAAGAGTAATTACCAATATAGTCCACATACACAGTCTTGCACATGCATCGTTTCCTTGATTCTTCCACATGTAGATCTCTGATGCGCAAGCAGAGGCAGAGGCTCTTCGCCGGCTTGTTAAGCTTAAAACTCGAGAGTTGAAGAATGTTAGGCGTTTGGCACAAGAGGTCTTACTTCAAAGAAGTGATGTTGAGACATTCCTGCTATCTAGCTTGCATTTGGTGAGCTCCTCATTTGGTCTTGGTTTGACTGTGATAATGACAGCTTTCTGCAGCTAATTGACAAAACCTTTATGTACATACTCATCATTGTGAAAGTGTGTTTCCTTTGAGTTGACTTGGTTGCATGAAACTTTCAGCTCTTTAATCTCATGCCGGAGTACAGGTTCGCAAGGAAATAGAGCGTGGAAGCTTGAGACCCCGGAGTGGCCCTTCCTTCTCCAAAGGGAGTGATGCCATAGATCACAATGAGGGAGCTGGGCGCTTGGATATCAAGGAGCTGCCTTGGGATGACCGTGAGCGGATTTTGAGGTTACTCTTTGCTAAAGTTAATAATCAGCAGCAGCATAAAGCTTTCTCCGAGCTTCCAAATCATCCTTTAGAACCCCAAACACAGGGTCTTCATACAGATTCTGGACCAGCTGCGCTAGTGTGATATTTGTATGGTGTACCTTGGTATGTGGTTTAAGTAGGTATGTACGGTCCTGTTATTATAACTCGAAATAGATAGCCTTTATGTTTAGCACAACCCAGACTTTCAGTTTCTCGTTTAAATTTTTTACTCCTTCATCAGTCCTGTGTAAAGTAGAGATACCCTGGACACGAAATTCTTTTGATTGAATGAAGTTGCAAGAAGTTTGAAAAAAATGTAAAAATGGGATTACGTCAGAAGACATGCAGAAGACATATGCATAGCGAATCCCCTTTCATGGGGATCGATATTGGGGTTTCCAATCATGTGTGGAATCCTTGATGTGTGGAACATCCTTAGCACGCAAAACTCATGTCAGCGACATATGATATTCATTCAGAATTACAACACCTTGATATGTTGACGGCAATATGAAATGTAATGGCACCACGTGAGTTGCGATGATAGATGTTCATGTTCATGCCATCGTAAACTTATAGAATGCCTACTGCAGAGATTCCTCACAATGGGAACGAAGGAAGGCTGTCTGGGACGTCGTTATCGACTCTGATAGTGAGCATGAAGGTGCACAGAAGTTTAAATATTTTCACGAATCGAATGCCTTACACACATGCTAAATCCCATTCTTGTGTTTTTGCATAATTTCAGGATTTGAGAAATCAGGGATCCACATTCAGGATGCTGTCGATTTAAAAATTAGGGGAAACGTTCCTTCTGAACACAATGGAAAAATGCATGCACAGTCCTTTAGCACCGGCCCTGCTAGAGAGGCACTGCTAGAAAACGGGCACAGCTATGGCCAACTTGTCCTGCATCAAGATGAACGAGATTTGGGAGCTGTGAAGGCGACAGAGCCTTCAAGAGTTTGTTCTGCAGTGGATCAGCCCCCCATTCATGCTCTGCATTGCATGCCTAGCAGTTTGAATTGCACTCCCGGTACTGATGTAGTCCCTGACTCCCTTGGAAGGAGATCTGATATCGTGCCTTGTTCACATGGAGCAGACACCTTTCACGCAGAAGCTATAAATTCTGAGGCATCGAAACAATTGAGAAATTGGAGGGTGCAGCAACTCTTTGCGTCTGAGGCTGCCCTTGACAAATCTATATCTATGCCTAATGGCTTGAACGGATCAGATACTACCCCTAAATCCATTCAAGCTTTCAGACAAGTTGCTGTATCTGAGCTGGCAGCAGCTGAGGGAGGCACTGACAGCTCTTTACTGCAGCCCCAAGTTCACATGGGTGCCATGCCTCCCACGCCCTGGTCTGAGACATCATCTTTCCTCGAGGCCCTAGACATTGCTGAGCAGGAGCACTACAGGAAGAAGGAGCAGCAGCTACAGCAGCAGGACAGATGTTTGTTATTGCCAGAGGCGGCGCAGACTGTGACGAATACTGAGCATCCGTCCTGTGTCACTGCTGCTGATTGCAATATTGCTTTGCCTCTGCAACCACTTCATTCCTCTGCTAATTATGGGTTGTTACCAAATGATGCATCCTTTCAATTCAGCAGGCCCAGTTATCCTGGGTTAAATCTTGGCATGTGTAAGATGGCAGGAGAGCCACACTTTAATCTGCATAACAACCTCCCCACCCCAAAACTGACATCCCTCGGACATCAGGATGTGCTTGTGAAGACTGGAGCCCAGGCAGGTGCTTCACCGCTTCCAGTCAAACAGCTTGAGTTCACACCTGAAGTGATATCATACAGGATTTTTAGAGGGACTCAACCATTAACTTGCCTCTCTCACCTCAATGACAGCGTCCCTATTGTACTGCAGCAGCAGGAACAACAGCAGCACCTGGCAATACCACTGCATAATGAAGGCCAAGGTTTGAAGCCACATGATGGAGCTATGATGGCACATTGTGGAGAGTTTGAAGGTAATACTCATCCACAACACGCAGCAACAGCTTTAAGTTTATCAGTTCCACACTTGCATGCTCCCTTCTATCAACATGCTGGCAGTACCCTGAGGGCGGTTATTCCTGCTGAGGTCCCCTTGCGACTGGAAGATCTGTCGGGAGAAGCCACCCATCACCCTCATCGCAATGCCTCTGGCCTCCCTCCACCGGGTTTCTCTCTGGATTTGAATTCTTCTGGGCCTGCCACAATAGAAAAAGTGGCAGCAACTCCATACGGCCATGTGACCACAGAGCTGGAGGCTGGGCATCTTGATGTACTGTTGAGTGCAGAAGATGTGGTGGCTGCTTCTGCTCTTGATGATGATGAGGTCCAGGAGTTGTACCCTGTGAAGGTGCACTTAGCAAATGAAGCGCCTCCAAGGGATGATTCATTGCAGGGTGGGCCAGTTGAGAGGGCAGCAGTGAATAGTGTACTGCAGAAAGGAGGTGTGGAGCTTGATGATGACGATGAAGAGGAGGCAGGTGGGGATGCAGTGTACCCCAACCCGCTGACTCAGCAGGCTGCTGAGAGGATCTTGTGCAGCAGCAGCAACAGCAGAGGTGCTGGTGGCGAAGCTTCCCAACACAGCCTAGTGGCCCCTGCTGTGTACCCGGTGCAGCAAGGAATGGTCAATTTTTCTGAGGCTGGCAATGATTTAACGCCTCTTAGAGCGCAAACTGCTGACATGGAGAGTCATACAGCTGGTATCAAGGACGGCACTCAGCCCCTTTCCAATCCTAAGCCACCTCGTCAGTTGGAGGCTTACTTGCCAAAGGAGATATGTGCTGCCTACCAGAATTGTGGCATGGGACATGATCTGTATGAGTGGCAGGTCCGTTTAGCAGACAATTACATGCTTCACGAGAGAGGCGAACCTAATCAGGGTTGGTCCTTTCTTTCTTGCTACCACGCCTTACCTGTCCTTCTTCAATTGATCCACATGTTCAGGCTGAATGCCTTTGTCAACGGGATGTTTTACTTGGAAAGAATCTTGTATACTGCGCTCCCACTAGTGGAGGAAAGTCCATTGTGTCTGAGATCCTGAGCCTCAGACGTCTGTTCACTACTGGCAAACCTTTTATGTTGGTTCTCCCCTTTGTGGCACTATGTGCAGAGAAAGCAGTGAGTTGTCTGTTTCATAAGTACTATTCTTACAGTTTGAGGGCCAGACTAGGACATAAGTGTAACGCTTGTACCTCAGACATGCATCCTAAAGCATAAATCTGTGTATTTTTCTTGTTACCTATCTTTGATCATGCAACATAGGCTAAGTGTCATACCAACAATTTTGTGGTGATGGCTTCATCTATTACCTCTACATGAAAGGCATTCCTTTTCTTGAATGTAACATCCTTAGGATTGTTTCTACAGACTTGATCATTGTAGCCTGCAACTGTTCACTTCAGGCGCATCTTGAGCGTCTTCTGGAGCCTGTTTCAAAAACAGTTAGGAGCTTTTATGGAGGGCTACATGAGAAGAAAGTATTTACACCCAACACAGGTGTTTCTTTTTTACTACTCATATGGTTTAACAGCACCATGGCTCGAGGCACAAGTGTGAAGACTCAGCACTTTCAGTTTATGTAGACATTTCTCTGTACACATTCTGCATGTAGAGAAGTCTTGCCTTGAGTTGTTGGCACTTTTTTACTGCTGGTTGAGGTGTCCTTCCAAATCCCACTAGCTTTTGTTAGAATACAATTTTATCCTCGTGTGTTTCAAGCTTGTGCTATGTGGCTATCTGACTGGATGTTTTGACAGTCTGGACGCATCTTGGTACCTGGCTGCTGCAGGGGCTATTGTATGCACCATAGAGAAGGCAAATGCTTTGATTAACCGGCTATTGGAAGAAGACAGTTTGTCTTCATTAGGTACAATTGTTGTGGATGAGCTGCACATGGTCGGGGATGATGACAGGTAAGGTTGCATCAGGGTTAAAAAAATGTTATAAAAGCAGATTTGATACCCTTGCATACTTTGTAGTACTTTCAAATAGAGGAAACCTTGCACCTCTCAGCATTTCACTGGTAACTTATAACTTATATCTTATTATCTTAACTGATGAAGACATTCTGTGTCTGGACTTTGCGTTTATGAAGGTGCACTGTGTTTGAGTTATTTTTCTTCTTCTTAAGTCTTTCATCTTCTTCTTAGTCTTTTCAAAAATCCTGATCAGGGGCTACCTGCTTGAGCTGCTTCTAACAAAGCTCAGATATGCTACAATGGACTGTCAACTAGGGGATCCCGACTCATCTCCTTTCTCTCAGGAGGGCCTTCAGATCATAGGCATGAGTGCCACTATGCCAAATGTGGACCAGGTGTGACATTTAATTCAAAAAGTGACATCTACTAATTGTTATGAGTAACATCTACTAATTGTTTTCTTTATGAGACACTTATGATTTACAGCCTAGCATTAGAAAGTGCGTTGGCCTTTGCGTGCTGGCTTCCAATACCTGCAATATCATCATGCTTATCTTTTTATTGTGCCTAAAAATTCTGTGGGATGTGTATCTCTTAATACGTTAGTCCATCTGTAGGTTTGTAGGTCTGAACTCAGCAAACAATTGCCCTTGATGAACAGAGTTAGCACAGAAGTCATTTGTTTTGGTTCTCTTACGCTCTTTAAAAGCAGTAATTGGATGTGTCAGAAGACCTTCTTTTGTAGTTTCTTGAGCTTCCTCAGGTTGCCCTTGTCTATTTATCAATGTCTTCATTTGCCTCTTGAAAGGTAGCTAAATGGCTAGGGGCACAGCTGTACCAGACCTCGTACCGGCCTATTCCTCTCATGCAGTTTGTGAAAGTAAGAATGAAACTTACTCAAGCTCTTGTACCCTCAGCTTGTGCGCCTGAGAATTAGCATTTATAATGCCCATGATCACAATGGTGTGTATGTCAGCTTTTATAATCTTATCAAGAAAATTAGGGTATGTTATGCCTAAAGCTCTTGGCCTGAATTCATGTCATCTATGAACCATAATTTTTCAGGTTAGGCACATCAGTATGACCCTACATCCATCAGGACTACTATGGAAACAAACTTAGATCACACATAACCTGAACAAACCATGCATAAGCATGGCTCTCTCGTCTAAAGAGCCATTCGCATCAGGACATGGGATATGTTCAGTTGGAGAGGGCTCGTTATTGTCATGACTGAGCAGCAACATGTACCGCCTGCGATGCTAAGATGACCTACTGCATCCATCATGTTCAGTTGGAGAGGACTCGTTATTGTCATGACTGAGCAGCAACATGTACCGCCTGCGATGCTAAGATGACCTACTGCATCCATCATGTTCAGGTTGGACATCAGCTTAAGGATTCTAGCCTTCAGGTTGTGAGAGAGCTGCAAGTTAATCAAACCTGGGAGGAGAAAGACCCAGAGCTTGTGGCCTGGTTAACCCAAGAGACAGTGAAAGTGAGCTGGTATTGTAGATGAACATGTACTAAGCAAGTACAAAGGGCATCATTCTGCCTGTTGTAGATGATTGTAGATGAACATGTACTAAGCAAGTACAAAGGGCATCATTCTGCCTGTTGTAGATGATTGTAGATGAACATGTACTAAGCAAGTACAGAGGGCATCATTCTGACTGTTGTAGATGATTGTAGATGAACATGTACTAAGCAAGTACAAAGGGCATTGTTCTGCCTGTTGTAGATGATTGTAGATGAACATGTACTAAGCAAGTATAAAGGGCATCATTCTGACTGTTGTAGATGATTGTAGATGAACATGTACTAAGCAAGTACAAAGGGCATCATTCTGACTGTTGTAGATGATTGTAGATGAACATGTACTAAGCAAGTACAAAGGGCATTGTTCTGCCTGTTGTAGATGATTGTAGATGAACATGTACTAAGCAAGTACAAAGGGCATCATTCTGCCTGTTGTAGATGATTGTAGATGAACATGTACTAAGCAAGTACAAAGGGCATCATTCTGCCTGCTGTAGATGATTGTAGATGAACTTGTACTAAGCAAGTACAAAGGGCATCATTCTGCCTGTTTCAGGTCCTAGAAAAATGAGTGTTTTTTCAACATTTTAAACCATTTTTCATCATGCATTGGTCACTCTTTGCAGGAAGGGCATTCTGTATTGCTTTTTTGTGGTACAAAATTGTCTTGTGAGAAGACGGCTTTGCATATTGCGAGACTAATTGAACGTGTCCCTGAGCGCCGCACAAAGTTTGCTCAGAACATGAGCCCTGGATCGTCAAGCAGGTAGGGCTGTCTCGTCAGGAAGTATGAAAACAAATATGTGTATGTACTTAGCCCTGAGGGTGTATTAAGAGATGAGGTTGAGATGTTGGTGTTTTTGGGTGCTTACCCCCTATTACTACCTTAGAAGTGAAGCTCAAGTATAGATGGCAGGATGTAGCTGATGGATATTTTAGAATAAGCGATTGTGGGTCCAGGGACATATACCTCAGTTGCACCTGCGCATCTTCTTCTCAGAGAGCAATCCATGTGCAGAATTGTGTATTAAGCCATTTCTGTATTAAGTAAGGAGCTGGGAAACCTTGTTATGTTACTTTAGGGAGATGCTTCAGGCAGATCTAAAGCGCCTTGGGCAACTCTCCGAAACACTGGCTGACCTCGTAGGATATGGAGTGGCCTTCCACCACAGTGGTAAGTGGAAGGTTGAGATATTGCTGTTTGTCATATCTTTTTGTACCAAAAAGAACTCTCTAGATTCAAAACTGAGGGTAATATTAAATATATTACATATTTTGATCCTAAGCTGGGTGCTTTGCAACATAGTAGTGAGTTCACCTATAAATGTAGTAGCTGGGTGCTTTGCAATATAGTAGTGGCTTCACCTATTAATGTAGTCTTCACCTATTAATGTAGTAGCTGGGTGCTTTGCAATATAGTAGTGGCTTCACCTATTAATATAGTAGCTGGGTGCTTTGCAATATAGTAGTGGCTTCACCTATTAATATAGTAGCTGGGTGCTTTGCAATATAGTAGTGGCTTCACCTATTAATATAGTAGCTGGGTGCTTTGCAATATAGTAGTGGCTTCACCTATTAATATAGTAGCTGGGTGCTTTGCAATATAGTAGTGAGTTCACCTATTAATATTGAAATTTTACAAACACTGGTGGCATGTGCTCTTACTCTAGGGTTACAAAATGAGGAACGGGAGATAGTGGAGCTTGGTTTCAAAGCCGGAGCCATCTCTGTGTTGTGTGCAACGTCTACACTTGCTGCCGGTGTGAATCTGCCGGCTAGACGTGTCATTTTTCGTCATCCGTACATTGGTTTGCCCAGCAACATAATTGATGCTACCAGGTGAGATCCTGGATTTAATACAATTGTTATTGTCGCATGCATGAAGTGTGGTTCAACATAGAAAATATCAAGATGTAGAGACCTTTTACAAATTGATCTATCCTTATTGTCTTACTGTGTCATCTGAGATCAGGTATCGTCAGATGTCAGGACGTGCAGGTAGGGCTGGTGTGGATGAACATGGGGAGAGCATCTTGCTTGCTCATCCAGGCAATGTCAATCAACTGTCTGAACTGATGAAGGAAATGGCTTGCCCTGTGAAGAGCTGTCTCGTTGAGGGTAAACGAGGAATGAGGAGGGCAATGCTAGAGGTAAGGAGTGACCTGCGGCGCAGATGCTGGAGGTAAGGAGTGACCTGCTGGAGGTAAGGAGTGACTTGCGGTGCAAACGCTTGAGGAAATGAGTGATCTGCGGCGCAGATGCTGGTGGTAAGGAGTGACCTGTGTCACAGGTGCTGGAGGTAAGGAGTGACCTGCGTTGAAGATGCTGGAGGTAAGGAGTGACCTGCTAGAGGTATGGATGGACCTGCGATGCAGAAGTATGTCTTCAGGCTGCACCATCTATGATTTTGAATGAGAATGTTACCAGCCTCAAAAGATCTAAGCCTCTTTCTAGTAGAAAAATAGCTAGGCAGTACTTCCAAAGCTTTCCAAATGATTCTTAAGGTGTGTTTGCTGTTTGACGCTCTGCTCAGGTGTTTGCCAGTAGTGCTGTTTCAACCACGCATGACATAAAGCGATACATTGAGTGCACATTGCTCAATGCAACAAATGACTATGACAGTGTTGTGGCAGCTGACACCATATCTTCACTCAAATGGCTGTCTGAGAAAGGTTTCATAACGTATGTAATCTTATTCCAAATGATACATAGAGGTTTGCTGTCCTGCAGTACCCGTGTGGTCTTTTTTGTAATTGCTTTTCCTCAGACACCACTGATTTAGCTGTTGGCACCAAGTACCTCCTAATTGCTTTTCCTCAGACACCACTGATTTAGCTGTTGGCACCAAGTACCTCCTAATTTTCAGTAAGAGTTGTAGTTCAGCAGTACAAGGCCATAAGGTGCAACAAGATGCTCCTCACATTTTGTCACTGCATTGTTTCAGTTGGGAGAAAGGCACCAGCAGTTACCTCACCACTCCTTTGGGGAAGGCTACAATGGCCAGTGGGCTGACCCCCGAGGAGGCCTTGCATGTTAAAGAGGACCTGGGTAGGGCTCGATGCGGGTTTGTGATGGCTACCGACCTTCACCTTACCTTCTTGGTCACGCCTCTGCAGGCACTGGATGTCAAGATCAACTGGAAGAGGTAGAACATTTTATTCATGAAATCATTGTGACCTTTATTCGCAGGTGTCCCAGGATGTCTCCCATTTAATCACCATCATCCTGTAGGCAAGCTCTTTCTCGAACTAGTCCATCATGTTGCTCATTTAAAACATTTCACGGGCCTTATAATTTATTGCAGTTTTCATCAGCTGTACGGACAGCTGTCAGTAATTGAAACGAGGGTAGCTGAGCTGGTGGGGGTTCGGATGTCATACCTCATCAGCCGAGGTTTAGGGCGCTCTGTGGCTGGTGGAGTCGAGCAAGAAGCTACTGCACGCCGCTTCTTTGTGGCACTGGTCATGCATGACCTCATCCAAGAAGTGAGCAGTGTTACAGGCGTAGATAGGAGATTTATATCTAGATTTAGACATTATCTTTGTCCATGATCAAGTCCATTGGTAAGTTTGATGGTGTGACCTGCTCTTGGTTCTTGGTACATGTGTATGCTTTTGCTTCAAGATCTTCCTGCAAGACCTCAGTTGTGTCTTACTCAAGCTGCATGGCGGAGTTCAGCAATCTTATTTTCATTTGTCACAACCTGTTCTGTCTATATTTTGCTTCATGCTTTCTAAGTTTTTCTATGAAAATTTGGTTTGCCATTCTCCACTGGATCTCAGACACCATGGCATGAGGTGATGGAGAAGTATGACCTGCAGAAAGTAGTGCTTCAAGGCCTGCAGGACAAGGCATCCAAGTTTGCTGCCATGGTAGCAGCCTTCTGTGAGCGATTGGGCTGGGGTGACTTGGAGATGCTGATCACAAAGTTCCAAGGTGATTCCAAGGTCAAAAATAAGGTGAAGTAATAGGGGTACCTCATCCCTGGTCTTGTCAGTTGGATGCTGACTGTGCCTGTTTACAACTTCTGAATCTTCATAATTTTACACAAATTCTCCCTGTGTGTATTTTCGTAGGTCGTATGTTCTATGGTGTTAAGACAGAGATACTAGCCTTGTCAGAGATACCATACATCAAAGGTTCAAGGGCCAGGCTTCTGTACAAGGCAGGTCTGCGGACCCCTGAAGATGTTGCTCAGGCTTCTGTGGACAGGATCTTCCAGATCCTTACAGAAGGTGAGCCATGCAGCTCATCTTTGTTTCCTGTTGCCCTCGCAAAAGAGCTTTCTCAACATTGCAGTCATAATGGCTAGGTTGGAAGTACAAACATGATTTTGCTTGTCATGAATAATGAGTGCCTTGGCTGAAAATGAGCAGGGAGTCATGGTAGTAATCGAGGTGTGAATGATGCTGTGCAACGGAAGATTGACATGAGTAATGCCCGGAAGATAAAACAGGTGAGTCATCCTGGTTAAGTGAGACGACATTAGTCGTTATGAATTTCCTACACAGGTTTTGTCTCTGGTGACTTCAGAGATGAACGGGCACATGAGTGTGTCAAAGGAGCAGCGGAAATAGTCGAGTATATCAGCGCTCGATCCAATTTTCTTCACAATCTTAATCCTGATTCATGCAAGTACCATCGCACAGGGTGCAAGTGCATTATTGAAGGAGCGATGTAAGGAGTTGCAAGCCCAGGCTTCTAACATCCATGCAGTTCTGGCTCAGAGCCAGAACCCGGCTTCTACTTCTGCCTCTAGTCAGCAAAAGGCGGCTGCCCGCAGCCAGTCTTCGCAACACCTGCAGCAGCATGCCACGCCTCTGCCCAGGCCCGTTCAAAGCAGAAAATCAGATGCTGTGAGTGAGATGCAAGGGCGCCCTGTAGCAGTTGAGGATGAAATCAATCCTACAATACATACATTCAGCAAGACAGGAGTGAATCCTCCTTCACATTCAGCTTGTTACAGTGTTGACAAAGATGGGGTAAAGCATGACCCTGTCAACATGTTACCAACTGCCTGTCAGCAGCAGCAGCAGCAGCAGCAGCAGCAGCAAGTTCAGAGGGCAGGCACTGCTGCAACACATGCCACTCCTACCTTTACTTTTAATGCAAGGACAAGTAAGGAGTCTGATTCCAGATGTGATGCACATCCACAACCAGCTTCATCAGGGACTTCCGCTGACTTGGGTAAACAAAGCCTTCACAATCCCTATGACACGTCTGCCATAAATGTAAACCACAAATCTGATGTTCCAGCTCCCAGCATTGTTGTCCCCATCCCCACTATGGCCGACCGCCCTTCTCTTGTTGCAACAAGCTCTGCTGCCCTCTCCACATCATCTACCCATCTTGCTGCCCCCTACCCATCCTCTACCCACCCCTCTACCCACCCCTCTACCCACCCCTACACATCCTCTATCCAACCTGTTGCTTCCTCAGGTACAGAAGATTCTACAATCTATGCTTGGATGAAGCAACAGAGATCCCACAACATCCAGATTCAAACAACTTGCCTTCCACTGCTTCACAATACATGCAAAATCAACGATGTGAGATTTACAGTAGAGGAGAGTGTAACTGATTGCCTGGGTGGATCTATGCAGCCCATTCTGTTGGCACGGCCTTCTAGTCATTCAGTACTGCCAGCAAAAGTTACGGAGCCTTTACATGGGAGTCTGATTCCTGCATTTGGAGCATGCAGCGCGATGAACCAGCAGGTCATGTGTGTACATGATGAGACCAGTAAACAGTCCTCCACTCATCAGATGAGTACAATAATGCATGCTGGTCAGCAGCAAGTGCTCAGCTGTACTGATAGGGGCTCTGGACTACAGGCTTGTGCAGTGACAGAGTTGCGGCTCAACAGCACTACTGAGACTTGCAAGAAGAGATCATTCAGGGACGTTGAAGAAGGGTCTGTTCTCCAGCAGCCTTCCAAGCATCATGGGGACGTTTTTAAGAGAGACGTTGGGAATTGTCACTTACAGCAAGGGATACAAATGACGGTGGAAGGAGTGACGTCCTTTGCTGGATGGAAAATACACCATGATCCTTTAGCCTGCGAGCATGAAAAAGGATATGATGAACCGAAGCCGACAGTGCTTCAAGGTGTGTCCATTCATTGCAAAGTGTCTTCATACTGTTAAATGAAGTTGTCCCTGTTTCCTATTCCTTTCAATTTTGCTCCAAGGAGACAGCTGTAACCATGACCGCAATGGGTGGACACTCTTCCTCATTCATACAATGCTTAATACCTAGATGGGATCACGCGAATCGCCTTTTATTAGTAACGGAATTGCTGATTCAATGTTGATGGTAGATCAGCGCTCATGCGATGATGTCTCTCACCAGGGACAAGCCCATGCGATTGGCCAGCCGATCCTGCAGTACAAAGGGATGGGATCCAGCTGCATCTTCGTCAGCAACAAGAACAAACGCAAGCACATCATTTGGCGAGATCAGGTGGAGCACAGCATCAAGTAAGGGGTCAGGAACACACCAGACCTCCAGACCGGAAGACCGATCAGCAGCACACGGTGTCACATACTGCCACTTATGACCCACACACCTCTAACCAGATGCCTCCCATCCAACTGCGCATCAATTCACACCTATTGCCAAGCACTGATTCTCGCAAGCATGCCACTGGGCATCATCCGTCAAAGCTGCAAAACATGCTTCACTACAACTTCCAAGAGTCGCAACAACTGCACTGTGCAGCTCAGCATCCTCACCAGAGCTGGACCTCACACCCAATACATCAGGCTGCTGCATCTAGCTCCAAACACACTGTTCAGGGCATTCCAGTTCAACACATAAGCATGTGGCAGGCGCAGCAGCTTCAGCGGTTGAATCCAGTTCAGTCAGTCACCACCTGTCATGTACTTTCTGCTGCGCCTCAGCTGCTAGGCGCTGACTTGCTGACTCCATGTGATCAGAGCTCTCATAAAGTTGCACCTCATCATGGCAGTGGGGATATGGCTCCCACTAATAGCACCACCAGTAGTGCTAGATGGCATCATTCTTCTCCTGTTGTGGAATTCAGTGGTGTCACAGTGGTTTCAGAGCTGGAGGTGTTGAACAAGCTTGTCAGCAGCATTGCATCCTCAGAGCATCGTACCTTTGCGTTTACATTCTCCTTTCAAAATGGGAGGCATATGCAGTCAGGCCAGCAATCATGCGGACCCCTCCCAATCCTCAAGGTCCCAGCCCCTCCCAAGTCAATAGTGCAGCACTACCATCAGCGTCCTGTAACCCCACTGCTGTCAGAAGCTGGATTTATTGACAAGAACAGTGTTCAGGCACACTCTGGACAACCTACTGATAAGAAAGTGTCAGGTTCATCAGCAGTCCGTCCTGTAAAAAATATGGACGCTGTGGAGGGATTGTCAATCTGTATGTCCGATGGTGCAGCCTTTTATGTACCTCTGCTAAACCTGCAGGTACTGAGAAGGAACCATTTCATTGTTCTGTCATGCTAGAGTGTTGAAAACATACAGACTTGTGAGGTGCTGATTCAATCATGGAGAAGGGCATGCATGCATCTGCTGTATTGTTGACCATGTCATGCATCTGCTGTATTGTTGACCATGTCATGCATCTACTGTATTGTTGACCATGTCATGCATCTCCTGTATTGTTGACCATGTCATGCATCTGCTGTATTGTTGACCATGTCATGCATCTACTGTATTGTTGACCATGTCATGCATCTCCTGTATTGTTGACCATGTCATGCATCTACTGTATTGTTGACCATGTCATGCATCTGCTGTATTGTTGACCATATCATGCATCTCCTGTATTGTTGACCATGTCATGCATCTGCTGTATTGTTGACCATGTCTAATTCCTACCACATGCTTCTTTACAAGCACTGCTATATCTCACTGCTGACAGGATGTCATCATGTTGAGAGAAATAGAGTGCTTGATGAGCAGGACTGACCTCATGAAGGTGGGGGCTTAGTAATGGTGATAAAGAGTGTGGCATCTTCTCCAGGAGGATATGTTTTGATGATTCCCTATGAGGATATGCTTTAATGATTCCCTAGGAGGATATGCTTTAACGATTCCCTAGGAGGATATGCTTTAATGATTCCCTAGGAGGATATGCTTTGATGATTCCCTAGGAGGATATGCTTTGATGATTCCCTAGGAGGATATGCTTTAATGATTCCCTAGGAGGATATGCTTTAATGATTCCTTGTTGAAATGAAGGCACTGGTCGTCATTTGCATATCAAAAAACCCAAAGCTGTAGAGATAGTTCGATACTATGCATGGACCCGCTTTTTGACAGTCTACACTATTTGGGGGAAGGTTTGTGATCTGTACCCTTCAGGTCACAATAGACCTGAAACAACAACTTTCCACTTTGAGGGAAGCCAAGGGCCAGTCCTGCTCAAATATCTGGCCACACATTAAGATTGTTCCTCCTTGTGTGGATGTGCGGATTGCGCTGTGGCTCTTGGATCCTGACACTGACACTGTTAGTACTCCAAATCAGTGAAACTATGGGAGCATTCATAGTTTTGATTGTGCATTGATCAGTTGCTCCCAAATTAAACAATATCTCCTGCGCCGCCAAAAGCCATGCTGTATTCAATGTTATGTCCTACTGCATCCCTTTCTCGTCTACTGCATCCCTTTCTCGTCTACTTTCAATGCTTTTATTGACGTTGTGAATTCCTACAGATTTGATAGTAGTGTTGTTGCTGAAGCGCCTTGGTATATGATATTGAAAATGTGATCACACAAATCAAACTTGACACTGAATACTTGCTGCTCTGTACTGCCCTGTACAGGAAAAAGGGATCAGTGGTCGATCTGGCTGCAAGTCATTTGCACTACACCTTTCAGAACTGCTGGAGAAGCAGGCGGGTAGGTCAGCTGTGCATGCAGCCTGGCCTCTGGCTACCTCAGGAGCAGCTGGGCATGGACAGTATAACATCTTGAATCAGCATCTTGGGAGCAGAGGCTTGAACCGCACTTCAGCAGCCTCTTGTCTTGCAGAAAACTACTCTGCGTTGACGCCTGCAAATATAGATATGTGCAAGCGTGCAGCCCTGATACGAAAACTGTATGAGGTTTTGGAGCCATCTCTGAGGCAGAATGGTTTAATGGAGGCCCTCCATAAAGTATGATGGCTGTATATGAACATTTTGTGTTCTCTGTTATTAAATACGTATCTCCATTTCACGTCTAAAATTTCATGGTTTGTGTTCAGCTTGGGCTCAATAATGTAATTCTAATTTGGTAGTTTGTTCTCATGCTGCCCCTTTACCTTCTCATGCTTCCCCTTTACCTTCTCATGCTGCCCCTTTACCTCTTTGGTGGCAGATTGAAATGCCATTGGTGACGGTCTTATCGGATATGGAGGCACAGGGCATGCTGGTGGATCCATCCATCTTTGCAGCAGAGGTCAAGCCGCTCTGCCGACGTCTGTGTCAGATAGCAGAGAAGGTAGAACTTGCTGCAGGTTCTCCGCTAAACCTCAATGCTTCCAAAGAGGTTGCCAAGCTGTTATTTGAGACACTGGCCCTTCCTGTACCGCCACAAGCTAGGTCTTCCAGCGGTAGCACCTCTACTGGTCAACTGTCTACGCGGGAGGAAGTTTTGCTTGACTTGGTAGAGCAACATGAAGTGGTGTCTCTTATTTTACAACATAGAAAGCTCAGCAAGCTACTGGATACAATCCAGAACTCGTTGTCATCAGCACTCCTAAAGGCCAGGAAAGCAGAGCATGTAGGGCATGAGGGCAGCTTTGGGATGAAGCCTGAATGTGAGGATGACTTTGGCCCTGGGTACATTATTCCCTCTGGCGGGTCCAAATTTCCTAATGGTCTTGCAAGCAGTGTAAGAGAACGCAAGTCAGGGAGCGATTTGTGCCGTCTCAGGGGCTCCTATCAGCAGACAGCAACATCCACAGGGCGCCTCTCCATGGACGACCCCAACTTGCAATGCATTCCAAATCCTGTGGTAGGTCTAGCAGGGTGCTTTCCTCTCTAGTTATACAGTACAAGTTCAGGAGGCACTGCCACATCATGAAAGAGAATCGTATGCCAAGGCTTTCCATGATTTGGAGTAAAGCTAGTATAAGGCTAGTCCCCACCAAGCGTCAAGCTAGTATAAAGCTAGTCCCCACCAAGCGTCAAGCTAGTATAAGGCTAGTCCCCACCAAGCGTTGGACATTACTTTGTTCTGGCTTGCAGTGTTCTGTACAACAACAGTACCTTGCATGCATGCAACTTGTTGTGCTTTCAAGTCTTGCTGTTCACATTTGTGATGTGATAGGATTATGCCATAGATCTTACATCCCATGCTGTTTACATACATGTGTGATGTGATAGGATTATGCCATAGATCTTACATCCCATGCTGTTTACATACATGTGTGATGTGATAGGATTATGCTATAGATCTTACATCCCATGCTGTTTACATACATGTGTGATGTGATAGGATTATGCTATAGATCTTACATCCCAAGATACCCCGCCAGATCCTGAGGACATCCTGGCTGGTGGAGCAGCCAAGAAGATGCAGTCCAACATTAGAAAGGCCTTTATAGCTCCACCCGGCTTCATGCTACTGTCTGCAGACTACTGCCAGGTGGGTGACCAGAGATTACGGACTGTTACAAGATTGCTTAAGGTGTACAGCAAGAGCAGTGCAAGAGCATGTTGTGACTGTTACAAGATTGCTGGAGGTGTACAGCAAGAGCAGTGCAAGAGCATGTTGTGACTGTTACAAGATTGCTTAAGGTGTACAGCAAGAGCAGTGCAAGAGCATGTTGTGACTGTTACAAGATTGCTGGAGGTGTACAGCAAGAGCAGTGCAAGAGCATGTTGTGACTGTTACAAGATAGCTGAAGGTGTACAGCAAGAGCAGTGCAAGAGCATGTTGTGACTGTTACAAGATTGCTGGAGGTGTACAGCAAGAGCAGTGCAAGAGCATGTTGTGACTGTGATTGACGTCAGTTAGTGATTTTTAGGCCTCAAATTAGTACAGATATTCATTCTCATTGAACAACAATCATATTTAGTATTTAAACACACAAGAAAGCAGCTGCCACAACAATACACCTGGGAATCTGTTGCGCTGTGTTGTCAAGCGGCGCAGTGTTGTCTGTATCTTCGTTTACTCCTAGTCAGCATGTAGGAGCCCTGCTGTTGGGTTAATACTCAGCATTCACTGTCACAAAGCATGCAGATCATATCATTCGCTACTTGTTTTTATCTTCCATACAAATCTCTATGCGTTCTGTGCTATCTGAGGACTCCGAATTCAAGCAACCGTTGTGTTGCTTGACTTATTGCCTAGTACAAAGCTCATGGAGCTGAGATTACAAAGGCTATCAATGCTCACCTACAGATTGTATATTGCATTTCATATCTAATATCTTGTAGGTTGAGCTACGTTTGATGGCCCACTTCAGTGGTGATGAAGGGTTGGTTAATATGTTGTCTGAGTGTGGAAAGGACCCCTTTAAGGTGCTGGCATCTAGATGGAGATGCTTGAAATTAGAAGAGGTCAGCTTCTGGAACACTGAAATAAATACTGATGTGATATAGGCCAAAATGTTGGTGAATCCATCAAGGAGTGCCACACAGGAAATGTGTCTATGGACTTAAAGCAGATTAAAGAGGGTTACGGAGCATGTGGAACATAGCATTAGAATTGCAGGTGTGATCCCAACATTGGATCTTAAGGATGGATGTTTGAACATCATTCAAAGGCAGCAGCATGTACATCAGCATATAAAGGATGCTGTTCCTCTAGATCCCCTGACTCTGTTCTTTTTATCCCCTACTCTTTGACAGGTAACGCCTGAGCAGCGCAAGCATGCTAAGAGTCTAGCCTACAGCTTAGTCTACGGCAAAGGGGTCAATGCATTAGCCATAGAGATGGGCACTACCTCAGCAGAAGCTGAGCAGTTGTCTTCCGACTTCATGAGGTCCATTCCAGGGGTTCAGGTTTGTATGTCCATCTTTGTAAAATCTTAAGTTATGTTCACACTCCCTTTGATTGTTACTCAGTGATCTAAAACTCATTACATTGATCATGTTTAGTTCCTAGGTACATTCCCTCAGGATCCCATGGTGTATGCGAGATGCTGCAACATGATTCTGAGAATTATTTTGAGGAGACGCGCTAGGAGCATGTACAACTGTACAAACTAGTAGCAATGGGCTGTTGCACATCTGGTTATTGGACACATCTTTGCCTTTCTGGTGCTTCTTCATGTTGCACTTGTTATATGTAGGGGTGGATCAAGGCTGTTCATTCAGAATGCAGGAAAGATGGGTATGTCAAGACCCTATGTAATCGAAGGAGACCCCTTCCAAGTATACAGCTACAAGGAGCTAACAATTCAGCTGCACGTGCTAAGGCAGAAAGGCAGTCTGTGAACACTATCTGTCAGGTAACAGGCAGCAGCGGTCTAACAACTCCTAAAAAGTGAGATGTTGCTTGTCAACACTAGCTGTTAAGTGAGAGGCAGGTAGTACTAAAGTGTTGATACTCTTGATATCTTGCTTGTCATTATTTAAGTGCAGTAAGGGATGGTGGCAACTGTTAAAGACATCGCTCCAAAGTATATTACCCACAAAGTCTGATGACATGGCTGCAATCACAAAGAGGATGCTTAAACTTCTACATCTCTTTGTCTGTGGCTTCATTATGGTAACTTTCACCTGTTTTCAGGGTTCCGGAGCTGACATTGCAAAATTAGCAATGATCGCCCTTCATGAGAGCCTTTGTGCTGAAGGATATGAAAGTACTGCTAAGTTGGTGCTAATGGTGAATATTTGTCTTAAAAAACAACAATCGCTCATTCATATAGGTGACCATTAATTGCAAACACAGTTTGTAGGGTTGCACTATGAACATCATCGACCAAGAAAGCGTCGACTGAAAGAGTTCTATGTCACAATATATGGCTTGAATGCTCTGTTACTAGTTTCATGAAGTGCTGCTGGCGGTGTCAAAGGCAGCCCTAATTTGTTTACTTCCATATATAAGGCATTCACCTTGCTCTTGCCAGGTCCATGATGAGCTGATCCTTGAGGTGAGGAAGGATGTTCTCCCCAAAGTTGCTACTTTGGTGAAACATGTCATGGAGGGGGTAGTGAATTTGAGGGTCCCTCTTCCTGTCAAAATCAGTGTAGGGCCTTGTTGGGGGGACATGCAAGATTATACTTGTAGCCCCTAACAATTGAGAGTTTGTGGACTGACTCAAGTGCTTTGGCACATAATTTCATTCAAAGAAGGCGCTCCTGCATTAGTAAGAATTCAATCAGAATTCCTTCTTTTTTCTGTCGTCTTTTGTCGGTTTGTACTGCATAATGGTTATTGAGCTGAGTAGCATATTTGTTGACAGGTCCAAATGATGCACAAAAGAGCAGCTTTACATCATATTATTGAATTCACTTTCTCTGTTGCACCTGCTAGAGGCATCCTACAAGATTTGTGATCATTCCTTTTTTTAATATGAAAGATTTAGTCTTAAGTTTTAGTTATGTATGGCAAGATCACAAAAAATAAACAGTCATTGTTACTGTCCTTTCCACGTTCTCGCGGTTTGAAAAAAAAACAGTCATGGATTTTCAATTGATGCACAACTCTTTCAGCAATGTGTGCCATTATGTAACCCAGACCATTGGGTTGTTACAGATTATGTGATGTGTGCATACATGTTTTATTACAGTAATGAAAAGCCTGGAAGGACAAAGTACCGAGACAGAAGGACGTGGGACATGCAAAGAACAAGAGTACAGAGGGAGCATTCCTACCGAAAAGTGAGAAGGCATCTTAGTTCAACCGCCAACCGATAAAATGGCAACTTAAGGAAGATAATGTATGATTTTTTTTTAAATCGAGAGAACTTACAAAGAGGGAAACTCTCAGAACAGAAAACGGGATCTGAGGCAACAACACAAAAGAGCAACTAAGACCTAGAGTCCCTAAAGTCAAAAACAAAATCAGAAAGCCTAGAGTTACTAAAACAAGGCAAAGCAGGGAAGGCTAGAGAGAAACTGAAGACACAACCTAGAAATGCCAAAACTACTAGGTACAAATGCTGTCTCGAACCTCTAAATTACTACAACTAATTAGTGGGGGTCTACCGGGTTACCGGGTACCATATTAATACTGAAAACGAGGTTAAAAGAATCGTTGATATCGTAGAAATACATGGCGTCCATGACAACGCTTGAGTGTGACTTATTTATGACTTTGTTTATATTATGTTGATTTAGAAATTATGAAACAGAGTTTTGTGAACCAAAGCTCCGTTGTTGAGTCTACATGGTCATGCATATTGCATATGCTCAAAGTAATCAGGAGACATGGACAATTTGCTTTAGATGAATCATAATGATTTACAAAAAAAAGTTCAATGCATGCAATGTAATATGATATATGGGATCATGTCTGCCCAATAAGTGTAATAGAGAAATGATAGGCGGCGCTAGCGGCGCCAACATTATGGCCCATGTAAGCTTTATTGCATGTAATTTGTGAGATTATACGACCAGTTACATGCATTAGACGTTTTTTGCAAGTAGCTTTTTTTTGGAAACCGCGAGAACTTAGACATGTAGTTGCTTAAATTATTTTTCCCGGTAACTGAATGTATTGCGCAAACTTTATTCATTAAATATGAATTTCAAGAGATTAGAAACGAAATTGGTAAATGAAACTTCGTTCGAACTTTTTGCAATAAGGCATGAAAATGTCGAGCACGTTCTATTGCCATTTTAGATGCCCTTTTTTAAGCAGAAGGAGCATCGTGACAACTCTGATGGTGAAGATTTTGAGGTTGGGACTAGATTGCCGTTGCAGATCGACAAAGAGTAAGCTGGAGCCCCGTTTGCTGGGGATCTGGGATGAAATGGATCTTGATCCAAGAGGCTGGGGTTTCCGAAGGGAGCATCATGTAGGTTTAGGGAACAAGGCGTCATCCGGTGGGTTCAACTAGTTCAACTCATGTCATCGTATTGCTGGAAAGCAACAACGGAATGTTGCAAAGCCACATCCTGGGTCAGAGCCAGCAATAACTGAAAAGTTGGGCCTAATCCACATGGATGTTTGTGGACCTATTGAGCCAACTACGTCAATGGGAGGCAACCACTGAGCCAAGCATTAGCCAAACTGGAAAAAGCAGCGTTGATAAGTGACGTTGCTTTGCTGCTTTCTTTTTCACGCTTGAACCGTCCAGGAAGGTGGTTGTCATTGAGTGGGCATGTCAAGCCTGACGTCCACACTCTGAAAACTACCCCCTTATCTATTTTTTTTTTTCAAACCGAGAGAACTTACAAGAAGGGAAACTCTCAGAACAGGAACAGGAACAGAACGGAACTGGAACAAGGTCAAAAACCAAGCAAACAGGACTAAAAGGAACCTAGAGTCCCATAATAAAAACTAAAACTAAAAACCTAAACAGCAGAAAACCTAGAGTCTCTAAAAAAAACAGAGAGAGGACTAAAGAGAAACACAGGCAGGAAAAGGCAAGGCAACAGAAACCTAAGAAGAGACGCAAGAAAACTAACTAAGTTTCTACTTTTTTTTTTACCTAGATATCCCTTTAGATACGCCTAGATAGGTCTAGATAGTATCTACAGGCTTATCTGGGCTTATCTACATAAGACCCCTCATCTAGATACAAGCCAAAATATCTACATGATATCCACATAATCTTCTATGATTCAATGTAGATACAACGTACATGGCCATCTGGATAACCATTCTGTACAAGAGCGACGTGTACGCGTACACGCCGACGACGACGCCTTTGAAGAGTGCCTTAAGATACATAAAATCTGCTGATAAGATTGTATATAAGGTATGCTTATCTATATGGGTCAACCGCATAGTGTTGTGATCGCGAACATTCCATTCCTTGTGTCGTCCTCATAGCCTTATTACAACCAGAGTAAGTGTTCTTAAGAATAAATTGACAAAGGTCGGATGTGAGAGTGACTCTTAGAGATTTAAGTCATATGACAGCTGATTGAGGCGAGACTAAGAGCATTTAATAAAGAGCTATAATTAATTTAACGATAAGGATTCTAAAAAGAAACAGTGGATACACATGCACAAAAACTCTGAGGTCATGAAAGAAAACCATAAGCGGTACATGGACTTCACACCTAGAGACGCAATTGGCAAAGACAAAAGGTTTCCGACTCCGAATTAAAAAATAAACAGTAGTGAGATAATTATTACTACATGGCTGCTAAACGTCAAGACTCGTGGCCAGATACCTGAGCTAGAACGCTTTCTTCTTTTATTTGAGATTTTTGAAGTGAAGCCAACTGATTGCATAGCAAACCATAGTTTATTTGCCTACAAACCATGATTCTTCAAGCTATGGCACCCAACTTTGGAAATCTTGGCTGGAAACAGTGATGGCTATGCACAGCTCTAGAATGAGTTAGACTCAGTTGCTAGGCATGTTTTTGGGGCTGAAAGTGATCAGAGAAACTAGAGAAACATGTTTTAAAACTCTGTCTAATTAGTTTTTGGATTTTGAATGTGTTCAGCTTGGTAATTGTTCAGGCTGTTTTCTATGTGGTTCAGGCCACCTAAGTATTGATAAACTTAACCAAATGACATGGTTTTATTTTTTTTATCATTCTATTATGAATTCTGTGCATGCTGATATGCTCAGCTTATCATTCTGATGCCTGGTGACTAAAAAATAGGCATTCACATAGAGGCTACCTACTATCACTGCTTTTCATTCAACCTGTAGACTTGTAACACTGGACTCTGCAAGTATTTAAAAAAATCTTGTTATTTTAGAGGACTCAGTATCGTCCTGTTTACTTCACCATTGCTGCAGGTAGTGCCAAGGACATTTCAAGAAGTATAAAACCACGCAAAATGCAAGAAAGAACCATTACTTCAAGACAAAAACTGCCACGGGAGTGGAGGAGATCAGTTATGAAGACATGAGAGCCATCCCTGTCGTGGAGGGCATACGGCTTTTCTATGACCAACCTTGAAGGTCACAGAAGGACAAGATGAAAATTGCAAGGCTAAAAACTTAGCGGTGCCCCCAAACAGGGAGGCTGCCATGGCAGCGATCAATACGTCTCTCCCTACAGCCTCTGGCGCTGCCTTACAGGTAATAATTTTATGTGCATCCAAGCACTCCTAGCACTCCATTGCTGCCATGCCTTCCATATTTTGACATTAACTAAAAAGCAATATCAATATTATCACAATTTTTTTTTGCAACAAGATGGAGCTCAACCTAGCTTCCTTCGGCAGTTTCCTACAGACTCTTACGTCAACAATTCCGAGTTAAGAAGGCGGGATGAGGGTGATGAGGAATTTGGAGAGGTGTATTCTGGCACGAAGTCGCCTAGCACAGGAAGTAAAACGGTGTATGACCANAAACGGTGTATGACCAGGAGGGTTGCACTACTTAAGGAGGTTAAGAAAGCAGAGGCATAAGTCCCAACAGCAAGTCTCAGCATGCTTAGCCGCTTTGCTGCCTCCTTAAGTAGTGCAACCCTCCTCGTCATACACCGTTTTACTTCCTGTGCTAGGCGACTTCGTGCCAGAATACACCTCTCCAAATCCCTCATCACCCTCATCCCGCCTTCTTAACTCGGAATTGTTGACGTAAGAGTCTATAGGAAACTGCCGAAGGAAGCTTGGTTGAACTCCATCCTACTGCAACAAAAAAAAATGTGATAATATTGACATTGCTTTATAGTTAATATCAAAATATAGTAGCAATGATGGCATGGTATGGTAGCAATAGAACGCATGGATGCGAATAAAATCATTACTTGTGAGACAGCACTAGAGGCTGTAGGGACAGCTATTCTGAAAGAAGCCATGGCTGCCTCTCTGCTCTTGATCACCGGAAAGCGTTGCTTTTCAATCTTCATTTTGTCTGTCTGCGACCTTCAAGGTTGGTCGTAGAAAGAGCGTATGCCCTCCAAGACAGGGATGGGCTTGATGGGTGGAAACACAAGATTTACCACTCCTTTTTCATCAGTTGTCTAGGTAACGTGATGTTTTCTAGAGTCTTTCACCGTATTGTATCTCTTTAAGTGCCCCATGCACCTACAAAAATCATAATGAAGCATACAGAGTGTCAAGCGACTTGCAAATGACATGCATGTTGCTTCATGGTACAAGCAGGCAGGCAAACATTATGTCTTGAGACCTACAAATAACATGCATGTTGCTTCATGCTGCACATAGACAGGCAGGCATGCAGTATGTCTTGAGACCTGCAATAACATGCATGTTGCTTCAAGGTCCAAACAGGCAGGAAGACAGTATGTCTTGAGACCTGCAAATAACAGATATGTTGCTTTAGAGGGGTCCGACCCGAGGGAAAAGTCGACTACTCTGTGGAAGGATGCGTCTTAGCGAATTTGCAAATTTTCACAGAGTCTGTTAGTACACGACCTCAAGCGTATTATCATTAAAGCATATTGGATTGATCTAACTATGGTGCGTATGAACTCTTCCTTATGACCTTGGCTACACCAACACTCACGAAGAAGACTTTGAGGACTTGCCGCCTAAGGCTGCACAATCAAGTGGCAATGGGAGTAGCAGCATTGCTAGCCTTGTTGACGATACCTTTGAAGACATGGATGCCGGCGGTGCGGATGAAAAGAGGATAATTCTCACTTGAAGGCATTGGCAAGCTCATCATCAACCAGAATATCAAATGCGAAGCGTGTTAAGCAGAAGATTGAGGGTGTCATGTCAAAGATGTTAATAGAAGCAGGTAATGTTTCACACATGATAGACCCAGATATTTCATTGGGTTCACTGGTCTCTCTGCATTACGCAGTAGACATCCCTGAAGAAGGAGCACACAAAGAGCTTATGAAAAGGCTCCGCAAGCTAGCATACCAAGTAAACACTTCACTAGCAGATCAGCAACTTGGCAGAGCAGAGCGCTTCATGCAAATGCAAGTTAGAAATGACTCCGCTACAGGATTTGGCACTGTCATGTTGGGAGATGTCATGGCATTTGCATTCAGAGTGAGTATTATCAACAACGAATGAAGTATTCTACGCATTCATGCTATTTCCTTCTAATTGTTTTGAATATGTTGAAATATAAGCTGCCCCCAATCCTGCAGATGATCCGAGCCCATCAGTCAGAGTTTCTTGATGTATGTTATGGCAAGATAGAGAAAATTTTAAAGGCAGTACCTGCAAAGGTCGGACGAAGTAAATTACAAACACAGACAAGCATTCATTGGGATGATGAGGATGCAACATTCTTGTGTAAATGGTTTGAGCTAGCTGCGCCAGCCACTGTCTCTCTCAATGCCACACTAACCACACAACTTTCTGTCAGCATTAAGGAGAGATGCAAGGCCTCCCCATCTGCACGCGCGGAGGCGGCAGGAAGATCAGCAGGGTCTAACCAGAGTGATGCAGAAAAAGCTTACACATTGCCTATCACATCTCCTTTCGGTTACAACTGGGAGGTGAAGGCTAAAGATGGCATGGTGCTCAAACTTGTAACTATGGTATGGAGCCAGAGAGGAGGGTGTATCAGTTGAACAAGAGGGATGAAGAGCTAGCTCATGAGCTAGCACAGGCGCTCAATGCAAAAGACAGTAATGGAAGACAACACAAATTCATTGGGGACCAGGCACCAGACAAGCAGCCATATTCACCAGCTTATGAACCAGAATCAGATCATGAAATCAAGGCAAAAGAGCGCAGGAGCAACCTGGAAAAGGGAAGGAAAGGAAGAAGTAGAGAGGTGCAGGCCAGTGCCGAGCGCATGAGAAAACAGAAAAAGGCTGATGCAACAGAGAGAGGAAAGGTTTCCACGGCCGCTAGGCTAGAGGGCAGAGGTAGAATTTAGTATATCCATGAACAAAAAGTGTGTGCACATATATCAGTTTGTGATGGGATTCTTTAAATTCTGTCAGCTGTGTTAAAAGATAAATAAACAATGACATGTATAAATTCATGTTCTTGTGGGGGCTGCATGCCATTCCGCGTGGACTGAAAACTCACCTAAAGCAGGTTTTCATGAGATACACTCATCCATTTAGCACCAGATAAGTTGCAGGCTCCTACCCATACATTAAGACAAGCCCTCCTAAGTTTACAGGCCACAGGTACCTGAATATAGTGAGAAGTACAACAGGCACCTCAACAAAAAGGTGATAAACTTATTACCGAAGGGAATGCACCTCCGACAGAATTTCTTGAGGTGCACTCTTCAGTTTCACATCAGATAAGCCTCAAACTACTAATTATATATACATACATGAGATCCTGAAGTATCATGTCAAAAATCATTGTTGACAATGACTCGAGGCTGAAAACCCTTGTGGGGGCTGCATACTCACCATAATCATTAGTAATGACATGTTTTCCTAATGTAGTCGAGTTATTGTCACACTCGCATTAAATAACGCATAATCAAAACTGCTGCAACCCCGGTGAAATCTGATGCAATACGACGGCATGTATGAGTTTCCACATCTCTTCGCACCTATAATATGATAGCGTTTATTGATATGATGGGCAAACGAATTACAGAGAAATCAAAGGCTGCAATACTCTGCTCCGGACCTGGCCGAAAAAATTTCGGCCACACTTAAATTTTCGGCAAGTCCTCAACCATCACTATTTCTTAAAAACAAATATCTACGCTTTTTTATGTGGTATTTGGCTTCAATTGACATGACTGAGATAGAATACAAGCCACAAGGCAAACAAGTAGTTTTTCGAGATTTAGTCAGCGGTCAGACCATATCGTCGCTAAAACTTTTTGGAGACGCAGATATACCATATTACAAGGACGGTGGTAGGGGTCTCACTGACGTTAAATCTCGTTCTGCCCTTTTTACCGACATTGCTGCTACCATTGGTAGTAACATCAAAAATAAAACTCTCAAATGCTATGGCATTGTGTACACCTTTCCTCAGTGTGCTGTCTTGAGCAAGTCAGGACCTGTCACAGCACTTGACACCTTTTTAGCTGAAACCCAACTGATTGTCTTGGATGCATACCAGTGGACTCCTCCCACTTTCAAATTTAGATGCATGAAGGAGAAGGCAGATGGATCAGTGTGTGGCTCTGAACTTCATAGCGAGAAAGGTTGGGCTGATGCAACCAGCTCCAAGGGCTTGGGAGCCCACAGCACCATCTTTCTTTGTAGCAGAAATCTGGTGTGTGGAACTTGCAAGCAGAAGTCAGCTCAGCACACCATGCTTAGTCAGCTACCATCTCATGTACGATCCATGATCCCAATCTACCGGTCAGCTCAGCACTGTAGACAACAGTGACAGCTGC
This sequence comes from Chlamydomonas eustigma, assembly GCA_002335675.1. Classification (NCBI taxonomy): domain Eukaryota; kingdom Viridiplantae; phylum Chlorophyta; class Chlorophyceae; order Chlamydomonadales; family Chlamydomonadaceae; genus Chlamydomonas; species Chlamydomonas eustigma. The sequence continues at coordinate 11,304 of BEGY01000178.1, read as the reverse complement.
AGGAAGGTGCTGCCCACTGTCTTCCCTCACTTGGGTGAAGGGCTTTTCAAAGGTGATTCGGGCATCAAGCTTGATTTCATGCACTTCCTCGCTCTGATCAGGGATCATAGCAACAGCAACCATCCTAGTTTGCAGTTTGCCCTTGATGAGCTGTCAAAGATGTTGCAAATCGTGCATCCTGATGATGCTAAGGATGACAGCATTTCATATGCCCAGAAGAGAAAGCTCAGGCCCCCTCCCCACAGCATGCTGCCAAAGTTCTTGGCATGGATCAACAAGTGGTCTGAGATGGGTGTAGATGCTAGGACTAACATCCACATGTTCACTATTCAGACCTTTCGGTTGTTCAAAAGGCAGATCAGGCAGATATGTGAGTGGCAACTTAGTGATCCATGGGTCATGGTAGATGAGGTCACCTGCTTACCTGTGGACATGTACTGCAAAGCTGCAAATGGTAAGTTCCTGAGCTTTAAGGAGACCTCCATTGTGGAGAGCCAGCATCATGTCGTAAATACTCTGCAGAGGACAGTGGGATCTGATGTTGCATCACCTCAGCTGAGGGAGATTGCTGTTGAGCTCAGCAACTACAGGTGGAATGTTAACAGAATGAGGGTCCTTGGCCTGATGGATAATCAAGATTGCCTCAATTTGGAGCTGCTGTCAAGGGTACATGCTCACTGCAATACTCATCACTTAATTCTACACCTATTGTACTTACTACTGCTAGATGAAATAAATATATGTTCATGGTGTTCTTTTAGTTCTTTTCTAATGCCAATATGATGTATGTGATTCCAAACTTGTCTAATTTGTCTTGTTTTCCAGGTTAATCAGCTAGAGAGTGAACTGGGGATTGATGGGTATGAGAAGACATTTGACGTGCCAGATGTCAGCTCAATCCCTCAGAATCCTTACCACTTGGAGGAGGGACATGGTTACACATGGGACCCTGAGAGGACAACAAGGACAGCAACAGCCAGATCAGTGCTCACAACAGCCCAGAGGAGGTTAGGGGGCACACAAGCATCTCAATCCTTGCTAGCAGCTACAGCAACTGCTGTTCATAAAGCTAGGAATGAACTAGGTGCTGCTGCTGGCCCTTCAAAGGTTTGGGAACATATCCCTTATGTGCTTCATAAGGATCTTCCAACTGTGTGGAGGTTGGAGAGCCCTCATCAATTTCATCAGCCAGCTGCTCCAGAAAATAATGACTGGTGTCCAAAAAGGTTCCAAGCAGCCTTTGTCTACTCTAGCTCCTCAACTTGTGGCCATGTAGAGGTTGAGATTGAACAGCAAATACAGGATGCAGATGAGATGAACTATGCTGAGCTCCAGAAGTTGCTAGAAGCAGAGAGCAATGTTGCTGCCAACACTTTGTTGCAGCTACAAAGTTCAACAGCAGATAGAACATTAGAAGCAGGTTTGTGCTTTCATGATTTCATGTGTTGTTGAGAATGAAGTAAATGAAGTGTACATGCACAAGAATAATAGGCATCATAGGCATGTAAGCCTCATTTGCATTAAGTAATATGAGTTTTCAGATAATGTGTTCCTTGGTTACAGGGGCCTCAATGAGTGTGATGGGCAAGGGTGGTGCCAAGATCACAAAGCCTCAACAGCTTATGGCTCCAAAGGTGGGCACACCAGATATCTGCATAATGAGAAGTGGTTCAAACAGGCAGAAAGGAAGATTTTTGAAGGCACATGCAGGAGGAATCCCTAAGTGTTTGCCTAATCTTGCTCTACCAATAACTACATCTGCTGAAAGGAAGTTGTATGCAGAGTTGCTGCCTCAGTATGAGAAGGGAAAGAGGGTAGACTTCAGAGGCATGGCTGGAGCTTTTAATTTAGCCTTTACCACTCAAGTCATGCCAGGCACACCTGGTACTCCATTGTCTCCTTCTGATGCCACACAAATGATCTTCTCTAAGTCTGCTAAACATTTAAGAGCATATCATGAGCAGCTGCAGCAGAAGGCTAGATTGAGAGAGAACGAGGCTTATAACAAGGCCCTTGCATCTGCCCCACTAGTTCCTACTGACTGTAGTGATTTTGATCAGGGGGGCACTCAGCAGTCAACACTTCTAGGGACATTCAAAAGGGCAGGCATTACTTTGGGAGGTGCTGTGACTAAAAGACCTCTTCCAGTGTCTCCTGTGCTTGTTGGTGGGAGGGTAGGAGGGCTCTCACTAGGCAGTGACAAACAACATCTTGTGAAGCAGCCTAGATTTTCTGGTCCCCTTAGTGG